>CM034146.1:818574493-818631193 GCA_019776745.2 Taxus chinensis
GTTATAGAATTTTTTAATCACAATTAATGACATTGATATTAGCGATATCAAAGGGAAGGAGAATAGAGTAGCTGATGCTCTAAGTCGTAGGAGACACATTTCTGCTCTTATAACATTAAGAACTTAGTTCAAGGAGGAGGTAAAGAGTGCCTCAGAATATGATAATTACTTTCTACAGGTAAAGATAGCGCTTGCTGCAGAACCTAATGATGAAAGGTATAAAGGTTTTCATTTTGATAATGAAGGAATCTTGCGTTATGAAAACAGGGTATATGTACCTATGTTTGAACGACTTGAGGAAGAAGTTGTTAGTGGAATTTCATAATTCACCTTTCTCTGGACACTCGGGTATCAAAAAGATGCTTGCTGATCTAAAACAACAATACTTTTGGAAAGGTATGAAAAAGGATGTCATACATTTTGTGACCCATTATTTGGAAGTGTCAGCGGGTGAAGGCAGAACATATGCACCCTGCTGGACTGTTATATCCTCATAGTATACCGCAGTATAAATGACAAGTAATAACCATGGATTTTGTACAAGGATTACACATGTCTAGGAATAAACATGATGTTATCCTGGTAGTTGTAGATAAACTGACTAAGGTAGCTCATTTCATCGCTGGAAATCTAAAGGATGATTCACCAGTGCTGGCCAAAAGATTCGTACACAAAATTTTCAGATTACATGGTGTACCAGAATTGATTATATCTAACAGGGATCCAAGAATGACGTCAAGGTTTTGGCAAACACTTAATACAGCTCTTGGAACAAAACTAAACTTCAGTTCTGCATATCATCCGGAAACGGATGGACAAAGTGAAAGGGTAAATCAAGTGTTGGAGGACATGTTGCGGATGTATTGCATGGATCAACAGTATAAATGGGAAGAGTATCTTCCATTTGTTGAGTTCGCATACAACAATACTTATCATTCATCTCTTAAAATGGCACCATTTGAAGCACTTTATAGAAGAAAGTGCAGAACTCCTGTTAGTTGGGACAGTGTTGAGGATAGAGTAGTAATTGGACCAGAGATTCTCATAGAAATGGAACAGCAAGTTAAGCTGATTCGTGAAAGATTAAAGGAAGCAGCGGATAGGCAAAAGAGCTATGCTGACCTTAACTAGGTTGATAGAAGGTTTGAGCTTGGTGATAAGGTTTTTCTTCGTGTTAAACCCAGAAAGAGTTCTATAACTTTTGGCAAGGCTGCCAAGTTGTCACCTCGATTCGTGGGACCTTTCGAAATTGTCGAAATAATCAATCCTGTAGCTTATAGTTTAGCATTACCACCTACTTTATCTCGCATGCATGATGTTTTCCATATTTCTTTGCTTAAGAAATACGTTTCAGATCTGTCACATGTTTTAAATTAGAATTCCTTGCAGGTCCAAGACCCAGGAATAATCGTGGTTAAACCCACACGAGTGCTGGAAACTCGCCAATTGCATTTAAGAAATCGTGAAATACAGCAATGTAAGGTCTAGTGGGACCAGTTTAACGAAGAAAGTGCAACTTGGGAAAATCTGGAAGAGATGAAAATTGCTTTTCCTTCTCTTTTTCAATAGAATGAAATCTGTTGACAAAATATTCTTTAATGAACTTATTTTTTTTAAGTATTTATGAAAGCCAGATGAAGGAAAACATTATTCAGGTTGAATAAAATGTATTGTGACATTGCTTTTTGGAACTATTCAAATTGGAAATAGTCACATTGTTTGTGTACTGATAAATTGGTTGACCTGAAGGTTAATTGAATATGTAATCATCGGGACGATGAATATTTTTAGGAGGGAAGCATGTAACACCCCGAACTATTGTTACTTCCTCCTGAGCATACAAGTGTTGATATGTGATTTCTTTGTAAGAAAAGGATGTGTTCCTTGATTGAGAAATCATGCTTGATATGTACTGTATCTTCTTTGCAGATTTCAGATCCTTGACTGAGTCAGAATATGATTTGGACTCTTTTATTTCTTTCATTTTGTATCTGAGTTTAATCTGATCTCGGAATGAATTATAGATTTATCCACCTATAATACCTAGCCTTGGATAAGTGGAATTGATCTAGGTATTGCTTTAAGTTTGTTCGTAATGAATTAAAATTTCAGACCTTGAACAGGTTACAAGGTCTAGATCCATTGAATAAGCTAATCCGGAAGATAACTCAGGTTGATCGTGTGAAAAGGATTGGTTCCCGATATCTTAAATATATCTGGAAGGTCTTAATTGTGGACCAGGTAATAATTCAGTTACATATAATTCTGTAGCCTAAGGCAGAACAAGAGCTAACCCTGTTCAAGAATGCATGTTGTAGGTCTTTTTCTGAGCATACGGAATGTAGACCTAACTGGAATTATTAATGTTAGTAACCTAAAAATAAACTTAACCTAGGGGTTAGATTAGTGATGATCTAACCTAGACCTAGGCTAAGAGCTAATGTCCTAAGTTAGTATCTATGTTCTATGAAGTTAGACTAGGTATTATCCTACATTCTAACCTAAGTTACTAACCTAACCTATTGAGCAAGGATTATTGGGGACCTATGGAGGGGTGCGAACCATGGGCAGAAGTTTCCTATGTTATTTAATGCGTGGATAAGCATGAGGGACAGGTAAATTGGTGGAGGTTTTAAAACGGTTAACTTGAGCTGACGTGGCAGTTCGCCAAAATTAGAAATGGTCTTGGAATTTCTCTTGTCTATCGCCAACTATTGGCGGTCAGTGGCAGTGGGAGTTTGAGTGGGAAATTGGGAGTAAATGTAATTAATGAGCCTCGGTAGTCGAGCTCGGAATTCACGAGAAGGCATGCAAAATGGAAAGTTAATGTTTTGTTTGGCTTATCACGAATTTTGGTTTTTCCTCTGCCTGTTCACTAGTTCTTCGCACCAGTCTTCTTTGTGTTGCATGGCGAGTATGAGCGTATCTAGCTCTTTCCTCTGGCAAGGAAAATATATATGTCATGGAGATAGCAAAATTTTGTTGTTAGCTCTAACTTGGAAAAGGAAAAGAAATTCTGAGCTCTTTCAGTGGTCTGCTTCGGAATTTTTAGCAAATATCCAGGCATGTTAGGCCCTAACCTTTAAAAATCTTGCTGTCTTTCAAGTGATTTCATTAGAAAAACTCTGTTCAAATGATTTATGGAAATGGATGATTTTCTATGGTTTTCTTGTGTGATTTTGGTACTGTATCTTCATGCTGGTTTGATTTTTCATTTATCCCTTGATGGGTGTTTCTTAAATTCGAACTGTTGCTATATTTCTTTGTGTTTTGCATTCTGGCTTTAATTTGTGAAATTATTGCAAGTATATGTGATAGGTCTGCTCTATGTGAGTCCATAAACTATTCTCTCGATGGGTACAGACTATTGAGATGCTTGTTGATGGATACTTTTCATTGATTCTTGTTGTGGAAACTGTCGGAAGGGATACTGAAGGACATTTGTTTGATTGTTCAGTTAATTGACCTTTTCTTTCGTAAGCTCTCTCGTGGTTGTTATTTAGTGGTGGTTATGGATTCTGGTTGGGTTTCGTTATGAAATTTTATAGTTATTTGTGAAAAGGTAACTCACATTGTTATAGTATTCATTACGACCTTGCTGCAGTTGTTTTTCCCCTTGCGTGGAGGTTATGGGGGTTCAACCCATTGATAGTATTGATATATATATATAATATTATTGTATTGAAATGACTCTATGGAGTCCTCTGAATGAATCGCATATTATGGTCCACTATTGAGGATATAGATACATCTTTTGAATATTGATAATTGAATTTTGTTGGAGTCTTGTAGAAGTAACATGTCATACGACCCTCTGTTATTTATGAATTTTGGTACAGACTCCCTAGGTATACTTTTACGTTTCCTTCTGTGTAAGCTTGTTTGAGAATTTTGAAGAGGTTCAGTTGAATTCCTTGTTATGAAATCAGTATTTTGATTTGCTTACACCTGATTTTTGAATGCTTACCATAGTTGGCATAGATAGAATCATTAACTATTTTTATCTTATATACTGTTGTTGGGACTCAGTTGAATTCTTGATAGATAAACAGTGTAACTACTTCAAATTAAGACTGTTGGGTTTACTATTGTTTTCGACACCATTGGGTTCCGTGAGTATGGGAAGATATCTTGTATATCGGTTTCTACAAAATCTAAACTATGAATACTGTTTACGGACTTAGTTTTAAATCCTCGAATGGTAATCTATGTCACTGTTTTCTGTATAAGCCTGAGTATGAACATGTAATGTTCTTGGCTTTGTTGGTTTTCTTTAATAGCTTGATGTCATGAATTATGGCTTCTATAAAGTAGGTCATGAATAACATACTTTCAACTCTGGATGCGTTCAGAAGTGACTATGTTATGTTATGTTATGTTATGTTTTCTTTGCGTGGATTTCCTTTAAATATCCTCTCTGCATAGTCATAGGGAATTGTCATTGCTAAAATGATTTCGAGTCTCTTGTTGACTGTGATAACAGAAGAGATCCTTTGAATTCGACCTTGGGTCTAAAAGCCTTACAGTGTAGAAAGGACTTGAATGAGTTGAAGGTTGTCGTAAGGTATTGTTGGCGTGTTACGTCTTCTGTGCATAGATATCCATTTCTAAGCTTGAATGAGTTTAGGAGTAGTCGATTTCACCTTATTAGGTAACGGCATTTAATATCTTCTTGTCTGTCACTTCTTGCGTGAGGACATACTGAGTCTGCTTGTTGATAGGACACCGTAGTTTGGCATGAGGGCTACTGTACTGTAGTTGCTTTCTTGTAAGCTTTAACAAAACAGTTGTGCTGTTGATGGTCTCGATTGATTTATTAGCATGTGTATTAAGTGAATGCCTTGCTCTTGAAAAGACGGTACAGTCATGAGCTAGATCTTAAGGAAATAAGTATTATTCATTTATTTCTCTTCTATTATAAAGTATAGGTTGATATATTTGTTTATCTAACTCTTGGAATTGTTCTATTTCATGCTGATGGAATCATGAAAGGTTATTTATTTATTAGGTTGAATATATAATCTGTCTGATGTTGCTGTCCGTTGGGATTCAGATGGATAGATGGTTAGATGCATTTGTCTTCTTGGTCACTAACGTTTTAATGGTTTGATCTCATTTAAACAAGGTGTTTAATGAAAACAATTGATGTATTGCAATTGTTTTAAAGGTTAGTGCTTATCATGCTCAGTTCATCGAACTGACCCATGTTGATATTTTTTGCAGATGGATGCCGTAAGTGGTAAAAGCAATGCTAATCTGACAGGATGATCAGATTGTTTAATTTGATTTATAATGAATTAGATCCTGATTTTCTAAATGTACTATATGTGGAAAGATGTTCCTTTTCCGTTGAGCATTATATCAAGTATGCTAAATGCATAAAATGTATCTGTATAGTTCTGAAAGGAATAGAAATAAGTATATGCTACTTATGTGTTGTATTCTTATTTTGATAGTTGACCTTCTTCGGTTTATATACCGGAGGGACAATGTTATCTTTGTATAGTTTGGAGACTTTTGTGATTGTCAATGAAAGCTTACAAGAAAATGTGATTGAATTCTTACGAGTGTTTAGTAGTTCTAATTTGTTCTATCGAAAGCAAAATTGAAATTTAAATAATTGTCTTTCTAAAGATAGGAATAAAATAAACCTAAGCAGAACGCTAATCAAGCTGAATTAAATTACTAATCCATAGTCTTGATTATGACAGGACAACATTTAATTGGATTCTTAATCATTTATATCTTGATACTAATAGGTATGATATAAATTCAGTTAGGAGAACTGATATAAACCTAATGGGGTTCAGATGGCAATCTCATGTGAAGTTAATGAGTTATTGTCAAATTCCGTTGTCTTAGAATCATGTATATTATAAGAACTCCATGATGAGACCTTGGCCTTAATATCTCCACCGTGTAATGGGTTTTATTGAGGAAGGTCATTCTAAGACAAAGAATCCAGGGATCGAGAAAGGCTAACCCTAGGGGAACGTCTTTAATATAATTTAAAATCAACGTGCGTAACGCATATTAATAAGTAGATCTTTCCAAGGTAGATTTAAAGGTTGACGGCACAAGTCAACTGCAGGTTTGTACCTCTGAGAAGATTAGGATCTTCTCGAAGTTACAACAATGCAGGTGACTTATGACGACACCCTTTGCATTGATCGCTAAGATTTACACTTTGATCTCGAACGAGTTACTCAGGGACCGATTAGGAATGTGGTCACGTTATAAGGCTGCCTAGGAGATTTGGGGTATCTTGACACACTGGTTTAACTAGGGTTGAACCAGTATGTCATCGTATCCCTAATCCTCGTGGGCATCCATATAATGTTATCACCTTGTTAATCCATTTCCGAGTGAATAAGTTGAGATAGGAGGGACTGACAGAAGTCAGTATAAGACATTCTACATAACATAAGAATGGGGTGAAGGGCGTATTCCAGATTGATGAGTATGCCGTTAAGGAATACGAGACATAAGCAGTATGTTTCAAATCATTGGCCAAAGTCTCACAAGCTGCTTATTGCGTTGTCCTAATTCACCTAGTCTAAGGGATGAGATGCCGATGAATAATGGTAACAATTATTCAGTTAGGTTCCTTGGACAGAGCATTTTGAATCCCAGAATAGCGAAGAGAACCGCAAGAGTGAAGTATTAAATAAAAACGCCAACTCTTATTACTCATGAATAGATCGGTAGATTACCAAGTCATGGAATGAATAGATCGGAGGTACTCTGAGTCATTACAGCTGCATATGGTTGTCTGTTATAAGAATGGTTATTTGATTGTGAGTTCTAAATTGGGTATTTAGAACCAGGATGCAATTAAAAAAAAAAAATTGACTTGTTCTATTGTCTGAAATGAGGATGTTACAAATTGCTTACGATGATTTGGTTATCTTTACTTGTTCTTATGATATTAATTATGATTGATGAAATCTTAGACTTTAGGATGAATATTTGATAATGATATGGTTAGATGGAAGGCAATGTTTTTTAATGCTCAAACTATTGAATTATGTCTGAAAGATAGTTTTAGGTATTTTATCACCTTCTGTTAAATAGGTTTAGCTAATTGAAGGAGCTTAAATGGATTACATGAAAGTAATGGCAAGGCTCTGATGAAATGATAATTATTCTTAAATTGTTGTTTACATTATGTATGATAAAATTATTTTATGATGGAAAGTTAAGGTTGATAGATTGAATGACTAAACCTTACTTTTGATTTGAAAATTTTATATATCTCGTTCTCTCTATCTCTCTCTTATCTTAGATTATACTCTTTTTCGTTAAGTCTTTTATTTATTATGATTGTTTTTTCATGACTATTTCATAATAGCAGAGTTATTTTTTTATGAAATTGTTAGCCAAAAGGACATCATTTTAATGATATAGTTCTTATCATGCTTAGTTCAATGGACTGTCTTGTGCTAGCATTTTTGAAGATGGACTTCATAAAAGATGAAAGGAGATAGACATATATACATTTATATTTGTTTTTTTTAAGATATTGAATATTTATTATGATGAAATATGGCTTCATTACTGAGATGTACTTGATGGAAAAGGAATTTGTAATAATATTTGGTTAGGTGTTGTTGTTTGAAACTTTTTTATATATGAAATGTTTTGGATTTAGTAATGGTATAAATCCTCCTTGTTGAATAAAATATGTGTGATTCTAATAATCATTTTTGTAATACTTTCTTTGCATGAATTAGGCTTAAATGATATGTATTACTTTAATAAAGGAGGGTAGTTAACATACTGAAATAATATAGAATTGTTGGGGTAGGAATATGAGTTAGTTGAATTAGTTTCTCCAGGAGAGATGCAACTTATAATGTTGACAATCTTAAGATACTTTATTATTACAAAAAGGACCGTAGTTAAATTTCCTAGATGAATGTGTATTAAACCATGATTATAATTTACAATGTGTAATTTGACTATATATGGAACATATGAATTCAGTTTTCATAAATGGGCATTAGTCCATGAAATTAGAAAAAGGGGAAAATTCCTTTGAGATCATTCTTTAAGACCAAGGTTATGAAATCGTTAGAATGATAATGAACATATAGGAAAATGGATGCATGTGTGCTTCCTTATGCAGATTTCCTTTATCTAAAACTTGAAAGTAACTAATTCATACACCTTTATAACTATAAGTACCATTCTGCCATTTCTTGTTACACATTGTTTAGGCTAAATGATATACTGACTTGTAAATGCATAGGTTAGGAAGCAAATTTTATCTGCATACCTAACAAAAATGTATTTATAACTTGTAACCTAATAGGTTAAAGAATCTAGTTGAATTAGTAAGGGTGATGTACTTAATTTGTAATGAAGTGATTAATATAACTTTAAATTTCAATCTAAGGTATGTTCATCCAGATGAGGAAACTCAGTTGGATGTTGACACACGCCAACAACATCATAGTACCTTTGTAGTGATAGGAGTCATTACGGGGATACTATGTTGCAGTTGACATGTCTCAATATCCCTCAGAGTTTTTTCAACTAGAATTAACATAGGTTCTTAACTAGATCACGGTTCTGCCCTATGCATAGATAGGGACATGATCTAGTGTCGGGATCAACTCACATTGAATTAGGTTAACTAGACACACCTAATCAATGTAAGTTGATTGAGTATATCTACGTACCCTTAGTCACTGTGAGAAATCCTCCACACTAAGGCATGTTACTAACCTTGTCCTAGGGTTAAACTTTGAATCAAGTGGGACTGACTGAATTCAGTGATGAAAAAATCTAGATAACAGTTCAAGTGCAGTGAAGGACTTAATCCATTTGCCGAGTATGTCATCTAGGAATGAAAATATGCTAACCACATGTAAAATATTTGGCTAAAGTATCACACGCTACTAGTTGCATTGTCTTATGTCACCTAGTATAAGAATCAAGATTTCAAATGAATATCAATATAGGTAATTAGATAGGCTCATAAATAAAACACTTGAGTACCCCTAATAGGTAAAGGAACTAAGTGTGCTTTGTATACACATTACTGAATAACATGAGAGATTGGTTTTTTATCGAGTCATGAAATGTGAGATCGGTGTTTCACTGATTCATTATAACTGCATAGGGTTTTTTGTTATGAGTTAGTTTGGCATTGGAATATGTGATCTAAATTATGATTTAGAATAGAGAACATTATGTTTAAAGAAAAACAATTAAAAAAATCCTTGTTTCTAAAGTGTTTAAATGGGAATGTTACATCTTGGTATTAGAGATGAAGGTTACAACTCTTGGACCTATTGAGTCCATAGATATGATAAAAAATTAATTTTCTTGTACCAAAAAATGGTTAGAACAAGGGGAGATGCTAAAAGTAACCCACCACTAGGTGGAGAGGCAGCAACCACCCAAAAACTTGATGAGATCCTTGCTGCCCTGTTGGACACAAGAGACTGTCTGGTTGTACTTGAATAACAAGTAATGGGTAATGAGGAGGAAGAATATGTTGGTAATAATAATTAGGAACCTCCTTCAGACAATGTCAATATTGGGAATTTAGGTGTTCACTGTTGATAATAATAATGTTACAAATGCTAATCCTAATGTATGCAATTAGCTTGAAAATAAAAAGGCAAGGTTAGGAGATGAACTCAAAAATGATATAAAAAGGATAAGTCCACCTAAGTTTGATGGAACCAAACTCAGGGATGGAGCTAAGAAATGGCTTAGTGAAATGGAGAAATAATTTTTAATAAGAAATTTCATAAGAGGAAACAAAGCAATAATGGGAGCTTATCATCTTTCCCATGAGGCATCTTCTTGGTGGGACAACCGCAAGGATGAATTGAATAATGATGAATCAAGAATCACTTGGGATCAATTTAAAAAACTATTTTAGGCAATGATGGCTGCCACAACTTTATTATGATCAAAAGATGACTGAATTTCAAAACTTAACTTAGGGAAAGTTAACTGTAATAGAATATTGGGAGAGGTTCACTAAAATTATCAAGTACATTCCTCAGTATCAAATTGATGAGAAGTTCAGGATACGAAAATTCATTATAGGAATAAATTATATAATAGGGGGTTAAGTAGATGTTCACATCCCAACCACCATGGAAGGGGTTGTAAAAAAGCCATTAGGTAGAAGAGAAATTAAAAGCAATCTCTACCCATAAGCAAGAAATCAAAAAGAAAATTCATAATTCTTCTTCATCTCTTGCACCAAAATAGGGGGCATCGAAGAAGTTTGGTACCAAAAATAAATTTGTTGCTGATAATAAAAGAAAAATACAAGAAATAAAACCTGTTGCAAATATTTGAAATAATTTTGTTAAGAACAGTAATAATGGACATAATTCCTATGGAGGACTGAACAACAATTTTAAGGCTGGAAATAAATTTGAGCCTAAACAAGAACCTGTAGGAGGCTGTTATACTTTTGGAAAAGATCATTATGCAAATTAGTGCCCTCTAAGGAAGTATGAAAATAATCAACAACATAAGATACATGTTGTAGTACCTGATAAACAAGTTGAAAATTACGTTATGCATATGGACGTACCATGTAAGTTATTCGGTATACATGCTACTATAATTTTTTATACTGGAGATACTGAATGCTTTATTTATACTAAATTAGCTTTAAAACTAAAAATAAAAGATGGAAAAATGGATAAATATTGGCTATAAATTATGGAAATAATGTCGTCTGCACAGTTAGTAAGTGCCTTTTTGGAGTAGTCCTATACTTGCCTAGTTTTTCCACTGAACTTTATCTTTACATTTCTACTTTGGGGTCTTATAATGTAATAATAGTTGTTAAATGGCTTACCAAACATAAATCAAAAGTTGATTGTTTTGAAAAACATATTAGTTGTCTTGATGATCTGCAGAAAAAAGAAGACATGCAGGTGATAAAACATGAGGTTTTAGTTAGAAAATTGTCACCTATGCAACTTAAAAAGGGAAAGAACAAAATTTGCACCTTGTATGCAGTAAAAATTTCTGTGAAGGGGATAGTCATTTCTTTGAAAAATATCCATTTTTATGAGATTTCAACAATGTATTTCAAGAAGAACTACCTAGTCTTCCGCCCAAATGGGAGTTTGATTTCATAATTGAGATCAATCCGGGAATTGAACCTATTTCCAAGGCACCGTATTGAATGAATAAAATTCAACTGGTAGAGCTTAAGGAACATTTATAAGAACTGATGTATAAACATTTGATAAGACCAAGTGTCTCACCTTGGGGAGAACCGATAGTTTTTGTGAAAAAGAAAGATGGAACACTTAGGTTATGTATTGATTATAGGATTTTAAAGAAAGAAACGATCAAAAATAGATATCCACTTCCTAGAACTGATTATTTGTTTGATTATATGTGTTTTACATCGATATATTATAAGGTAGATATTTATTTAGGGTATCATCAGTTAAGAATCAAAGACGAACATATTCATAAAAGAAATTTTAGGACAAGGTACAGGCATTATGAATTCACAGTTTTACCTTTCGGCTTGACAAATGCACCTGCAGCTTTTATGAATTTAATGATTAATATTTTTAAAGAATACTTGTACATATTTTTGCTTGTATTCTTAAATAATATTCTCATATATTTTAAAATTATTTATGGGCATCATGAGAATTCGAAAATAGTTCTTGAAATCTTAAGAAAAAAAGATTGTATGGTAAGTTTTCCAAATGTTTTTTCTATGAGATAGAAGTGAACTATCTAAGACATGTTATAAGTAAAGATGGAATAGTTGTTAATCCATTAAATATTGTTGCCATAACTGACCGGCCAAGACCTAAGAATGTACACGAAGTCAAAAGCTTTATGGGTCTTGTTGGTTATTATATAAAATATGTTAAGGAATTTTCAAAGGTCGTTGCACCAATATCTTCATTACAAAAGAAAGATAAGAAATTTGAGTGGAGTGAAAAATGCAGATCAACATTTAAAACTCTTAAGGATTAATTAACATTTGTACCTATTTTTCAAGTACTGATCCAAAAGGAAATTTTACGATAGTAACAGATACTTCCGGAGAAGGACTCGGAGGTATATTATTACAAAATGAGCATGTTATAGCATATGATGAAGTAGAAAACTCAAATTACATGAGCTGAATTATGCTCCCTCATGACCTAGAGCTTATGCTGCCATTGTACATGCACTTCAAGTCTAGAGGACATTATCTTACTTAGGGATACCTTTTTAATTGAAAGACTAATCACTCTTGGGCTGAAATTTATTTTCAATCAGCCAAATCTGAATGCCAAGACAGATGAAGGTGGTTAGAATTTTTATCACAATGTGATTTTGACATAAGTTACATAAAAGGAAAATAAAACAGAGTGGTAGATGCACTAAGTCGTAAGAAACATATTTCTGCACTTATAACTTTGAGAACTCATTTTAAGGATGAGGTAAAAGCAGTTCCATATAATCCTGATATCATATTTTTAGCAAGTAAAAGCAGCGCTTGCTGCAGAACCTAAAGATGAAAGGTATAAAGGTTTTCATTTTGATAAGGAAGGAATCTTATGTTATGAAAACAGAGTATATGTACCTTTGCTAAATGATTTGAGAAAGAAGTTGTTAGTTGAATTTCATAATTCACCCTTCTCTGGACACCTGGGTATCACAAAAATGCTTGCTAATCTAAAATAGCAATACTTTTGGAAAGGTATGAAAAAGGATGTTATTGATTTTGTGACTCATTGTCTAGAATGTCAATGGGTTAAGGCAGAACACATGCACCCTGCTGGACTATTATATCCCCATAGCATACCACAGTACAAATGGCAAGCAATAAGCATGGACTTTGTACAAGGGTTACCTATGTCTAGGAAAAAACATGATGTTATCTTGGTAGTTGTAGACAAACTAACAAAGGTAGCTCATTTCATTGCTAGAAATATGAAGGATGATTCTCCTGTGTTAGCAAAAAGGTTTGTACACAAAATTTTTAGGTTACATGTAGTACCAGAATTGATTATATCTGACAGGGATCCTTGAATGACCTCAAGATTTTGGCAAACGGTTAATACAGCTCTTGGAATGAAACTAAACTTCAATTTTACATATCATCTGGAAACGGATGGACAAAACGAGAGAGTAAATCAAGTGTTGGAACATATGTTGCGAATGTATTGCATGGATCAACAGTATAAATGGGAAGAGTATCTTCCATTAGCTGAGTTCACATACAACAACACTTATCACTCATCTCTTAAAATGGCACCTTTTGAAGCACTTTATGGAAGAAAGTGCAGAACCCCTATTAGTTGGGATAGTATTGAGGATAGAGGGGTAATTGGGCCAGAAATCCTCACTGAAATGGAACAGCAAGTAAAGATGACTCGCGAACGATTAAAGGAAGCAACAGATTGGTAGAAGAGCTATGTTGACCTTAAGCGGGTTGATCGAAGGTTTGAACTTGGTGAAAAGGTTTTTCTTTGTGTTAAACCCAGAAAGAGTTCTATAACTTTTAACAAGGCTGCCAAGTTGTCACCTTGTTACGTGGGACCTTTCGAAATTTTTGAAATAATCAATCCTGTAGCTTATCAATTAGCATTACCACCTGCTTTGTCTTGCATGCATGATTTTTTCCATATTTCATTTCTTAAGAAATACGTTTTAGACTTGTCACATGTTTTAAATTGGAATTCCTTGCAGGTCCAAAACCTAGGAATAATCGTGGTTAAACCCACACAAGTGCTGGAAACTCACCAATTGCATTTGAGAAATCGTGAAATACAACAATGTAAGGTCTAGTGGGACCAGTTTAACGAAGAAAGTGCAACTTGGGAAAATCTGGAAGAGATGAAAATTGCTTTTCCCTTTCTTTTTGACCAAAATGAAATCTGTTGACAAAATTTTTTATGAACTTATCTTTTTCATGTCTTTATGAAAGCTAAATTGAGGCAAACATTATTCAAGTTGAATAAAATGTATCATGACATTGATTTCTGGAATTATTCAAGTTGGAAATAGTCTTTTGTATTGTGAACTAATAACTTGGTTGACCTGAAGGTAAATCAAAATATGTAATCATCGGGATGATGAATCTTTTAGGAGGGAAGCATGTAACACCCTGAATTATTGTTACTTCCTCCTGAGTATTCAAGTGTTGATATATGATTTCTTCTGTATAAGGACGTGTTCCTTTGATTGTGAAGTCATGCTTGATATGGATTGTATCTTCTTTGCTCTTGAAGATCCTTGACTGAGTCAGAATATGCTTGGACTCTTTTATTTCTTTCATTTTTAGCACCTGAGTTCAATTTGATTTCGGGATGAATTGTGGATTTATCCATCCTTATGACTCAGCCTTGGATCAGTTGCATTGATCCAAGAGATGTTTTAAGTTTATTCAGGATGAAAACAAATTATTGACCTTACAAAAGTTGCAAGGTCTGAATGAGTTGAATGAGCAATTCCAGATTTTAACTCAGGCTTATCATGTTAAATGAATTTGGTTTCAGATATCGTAATATCAGGAAGGCCTAGACCTTAAGCCAGGTAAGAAATTCTGGTGTATACTGCAAGCTTAATTTGAAATGCCGGATAGAATCCATAACAGGAATGTTATAACCTGTTTGGTTCTAATACTGATCGGTCCTACTTGGGAGACCTAGAATGGATTCATTAAGCTTAATAACCTTAACCTAAACTATAACCTATTTGTTGAATTATTACTAATCTAACCTATCCCTAAAACTATAAGCTTAATGCTCCTAAGGTTAGCTACACCTAGCACTATGGAAGTAAGACTAATGTCTTACCTTATGATCTAACCTATGTTTCTAACCTATCTTAACTAATGATAATGGATGGAGGGGAACCTATGAATGGGCGCGAGTCATGGGCGGTGGTTTCCATGGCATTTATGAGGTGGATAAGGATGAAGGACTTGGGATTTAGCGGAGGTTGCAAACGAATATTGTGACCTGATGTGGCAGTATCACCAAATTTGGGAATGGTTGTTTGTTTTCATTTGGTAATCACCAACTTTAGCGATCGGTGGCAATGGAGAATAGGAACGAATTCAGGAGTTAATGCAATTGATGAACTTCAGTTCCCGAGCGCAGATTGCTTGGGAAGGTATGCAAATGGAAAATTGGTTGGTTGTTTGGTTTTCCATGCGTTCCGTTTTTCTCTCTGCTTGATCACTGGTTCTTCGAACTAGTCTACTTTATGTTGCATGGCAACTTTGAGAATATCTAGCTCCTTTCTCTGTCGGGGAAAGTTTATAAGGCATGAAGGTAACAATTTATTGTTGTTTAATCTATCGTGGAAGAAGAAGAGAAGGTGCGAGCACATTTAGAGGTCTTCTTCAGATTTTTAAGTGACACTATCAGGCATGATAGGTCCTAACTTTTAAAAATCTTGCTTTCCTTCAAATGATTTCATTAAAACAACTGTGTTCAGATGATTTTAGGTTCAGTTGGTTTATATGGTAGCAATGTTTTGTTTCTTGATGATTGAGGAATCCATGGTTTTACGTAGACTCTGTTGAAGAGTTTGCTGTGTTTATTTTAAGGATTCAATTTCTGTCGAAGTGTTTGCCGTGATTTCTTTGTGAATTCAACGTCTGTTGGAACCCTTGCTATGTTAGCACATTGGTTCACTTCTGTTGAAATGTTTGCTGAGTATACATAAGGACTCAATTTTTGTTGAAATGTTTGTTGTGTATAGTACCTAGATTCGACTCTGTCAAAGTTTTTGCCATGATTTCAATGTGAGTATGACTTCTTTTAGGTCCTCACAATGTTTCTTATGAATTCAACTTCTGTTGTAGATCTTACTGTGTTAGCATGTTGGTTAAACTGCTTTTGGATTGGTTGTTGTGTATACATATGGTTTGACTGCTATTGGAATCTTTGTTGTGTATACTCATTTGGTCAATTCTATTAAAAGGTGTGTGGGTTTACTTGAGAATATGACTTCTGTTGAAGTCCTTACTGTGCTTTCATTTTAGTTAAACTCCGTTGAAATGTTTGCAAGGATGGTATATGAAAACGACTCTATTAGAGTCCCTACTATGTTTTCGTATTGGTTCAACTTCGGTTGAATCTTTGCTGAGCATATGTTATGAAGGTGACTTTTGTGATGTCCTTGCTGTGAGTATTTTTCTTATGATTTCAACTTTTTTCGAGCTTTGTTGTGAATACTTGTTGGATTCCTTGCAATTTCTCAGGTGAATTTGACTTATGTGATGTCCTTGATGTGTATTGCGTGTCGGCTCAACTTCTGATAAAAGCCCTCGCTGTATATTCATTTGAATCTGACCCAGTTAAATGTTGATGTGTTTGTATGTGGTTCGACACAGTTAAAATGTTGATGTGTTTGCATATGGAAACAACTTCTGTTATGATGTGAACTAGTCTCTAGGTCGACTGAGATATTGAGTTCTTAACTGTGCCATAACAGGTAATGGCGTTGGATAATAT
Source organism: Taxus chinensis (assembly GCA_019776745.2). Lineage (NCBI taxonomy): Eukaryota > Viridiplantae > Streptophyta > Pinopsida > Cupressales > Taxaceae > Taxus > Taxus chinensis. Next base: position 818,590,963 of record CM034146.1, read on the forward strand.
CATGTTTGAGGAATGACAGGGAAAGAATTGTTGGGTTTAATTTGATTGTTTTATAGATTATTACTTGGTCGCAAGAAATCTTGAACTGCCTAATAGCTACAGGTGATTTTTATAATTGAATTTTGATGAAACTGTAGTTTCTTCTTTTGATCTCGACTGATTTTGATCTATAAATATAGATTCTGTGTATGATGAAATATTAATGTGATTATTGATTTCTTTACGACCTTGCTTGGTCTATGGAAACACATCCTGACCGAGAGAAATTCTTCTTGAGGAACTTTTTTTTTTTGAAAAAACGTATGTATCATTCTGGACTTGCATGGATGAAAATCAGGTTTGTATTGGAAGGAATGGGTGTTGATTTTCTGGCCTTCTCTTTTCCCTTATTGAATTCAAGCTTGAATGTATAAGCATTATTCTTGAGAATTCGGTACAGTCCTGAACATGATTGGAATGGAAATCTAAATGTCTTTGTTTCTTTCTCCTCAACTGTAAAGTATATGTTGATATATATAACTGTAGGAATAATAAAATATTCTCTCCTTGTCTAGAAACTTTGAGTGCTTTCTTATTTTGTATTCCTTATGTGAACTCTACGGTATGGGCTTAAGAAGAAAAGACTGTTAAACTGTAGGGAGAAACTGGTAAAAATGTATTGCAGTAAAGTTGGTGTATTTGTCAATACCATTGAAATAATGTAATGTTTTTAAAGGAATCTCATCAGTTGAACTTGATGAAAGTTATAATCTGCCTTTGAGGAATTGTTAAAAACATACCTGTTGGATACACGAATTGATAGGATATTCATTTTTGAATGGAATAATTTGTTGGATTATTGCTGTCCTTGGGATTCAGATGGATGGATGTCTTGGATTCATTTTGTTCTTCTTAGTCTCTAATATATATGATGAATCATCTGAAGGGTATTTAGGATTAATTGGTAACTATAATATGAGTCATGCGTTAAAAGTCATGTTAGAATTACAGAAAGATGATTAGTCTGATTTATGTTAAGTATTTGAATAAATGATTTCATTTAAACAGGTTGTTTAATGAGAACAATTGGTGGAATGCAATTGTTTTAAGAATTAGTGCTTATCATGCTCAGTTCACCGAACTGACCCGTGTTGGCAATTTTTGTAGATGGTTGTCATAATTGGTAAAGGCACACAGATCTGATATGATACTCAGATTTTTTAATTTGGTTTTATGATGAATTCTAACTTGATTTCTCTAATTGTACTATATGAAGAAAGTTGTTCTTTTGCTTTTGAGTATTGTATCAAATATGCTGAATGCATAAATTGTAATTGTTTGGCTTAGAAATAAATGAAATGAGGGGATTGTTACTATGTGGCTGCATTTGTATTGTGATGGATTGATCCTCTTTGGTTCGATTGTTTTTAAGTGCATTTTTATTATTGTATACCTTGGAGATATTTGGATTCTCTAAGTAGGCCTTGTAAAGATTATGTGACTAAATACTTGTAAATGATTAGTAGTTCTGTTATGTTCTATATAAGGCTAAATTGGAAATTAGTCCACCGTCTTTCAAGAAGCTAAGGTTCAAATAAACCTTAACAGGTAGCTAAACGGGAAGAGTAATCTATTACTCCGTAACCCTTATCTAAGACAAGACAACGTAAATAATGATTTTAAATCACTATATCTTAATAATAGTAAGTAAGATGTATTTCAGTTTTGATAACTGATATAAACCTAAAAGGGTATAGTTAGCATCCTTATGAGAAGACTTTGGGCTACTACCCAATTTTGTTGATTAAGATTATTGTGATTCAATGAACTCCTTAACGAGATCTCAAATCTTATTAAAATTCTCTCTATAAAATGGATCTTAAATAAGTAAGGCAACTCAAAGATGAGGAATTCCAGGAGTTGGGATAAGACTACCCAGAAAGGAGTGTCTTAAAGTATAATTTCAACTCAACGTAAGTAACACCTTAAAGTTAAGTAGATCTTTCCGAGGTGGTTTGTAGGGTGCCGGCACATGTCAACTGTAGGGTTGTACCTTCAAGAAGATTAGGATCTTCTCGAGGATACAACAATGCAGGTGACTTATGGCGACACCCTTTACATTGATCTTTAAGATTTACACCATAAGCTTGAACAAGTTTTTACTCTGGGACTGGTTAGGAACATGGTCATGTTATGAGGCTGCCCTTGGAGACTCGGGGTACCTTGACACAGAGGTTTAACTAGGGTTGACCCAGTATGTCAGCTTATCCCTAGTCCTCGAGAGCATCCTTATAACGTTGTCATGTTATTAATCCGTTCCTGAGTGAATGACTTGGGACGGAGGAGGCTGACAGAAGTTAGTATAAGACATTCTATATAACATTGGAGTGGAGTGAAGGATGTATTCCAGATTGATGAGTATGCTGTCAAGGAATACGGGACATGAACAATATGTTTCAAAACTTTGGGCAAAGTATCGCAAGCTGCTAATTGCGTTGTCCTATGTCACCTAGTCTGAGGGACGTGATGCCGATGAATAATGGTAACAATTATTCAGATAGGTTCCTTGGACAGATCATTTTGAAATCCCAGATTAGGGAAGAGAACCACAAGAGTGAAGTGTTAAAATAAAAACGCCAACTCTATGATACTCATGAATATATCGGTAGATCACCGAGTCATGGAATCAATAGATTGGTGGTTCACCGAGTCATTACAGCTGCATATGGTTATCTGTTATAAAAATGATTTTTTTGATCTGTGAGTTCTAAATTATGTATTTAGAACTAGGAAGCACTTATCAAAAATAATAATAATAATAATTTTTTCTAATGTACGAAATTGGGGAATGTTATATAGAAGGATATTGCATGTTGTCTCATCTCCTGCATGATGTCCTCATGCGATACCTCCATGAGCTTCCACCATAATAGCTTTATGCTCATGCTCCATAACACACCTATACAAGAGCTTGTCGCAACCCATTTTATACAAGTCTCCTCTAATAATTTGGTATGACGCATCTTGAATAACAAGTTGCTTCTTCTCTAATGTTTTCATTCCCTCTAGTGCAAGTTTGATTCATAAAAATAATGCAATGTATTCCAAATTAGCTGGCACATGATTCAACCTAAATAACTATGCATCATACATAATGTCTTCAATGTTTTTCACATCCTCTCCAAAATTGATCCTTGATAAGTGATCAGGTACCAAATTTCTCTTTCCTTGTTTTGCTACAACTGTAAAATAAAATTCTTGGAAAATAATTATCCATTAACGAATACACCCTTAAAAAATAGTTTGTTGACTAAGTAATTCAATGGAATGTGATTTGTATAAAATATGAACATAGTGGTGAACAATTACTATCAAAATTTGTGGAGCATATACATCATAGACAATTCTTTGAACAAGTTCTACTTTGTTGGTGTCAACTTCATACTTGAAAATCATATGGGATGATCCACATTACCCTCCCTTGGTTGTGCCAAAATTGTGCCAATCGCCATGTCAGAGGAATCAACATGTACATGGAAGGGTTTGTTCTATGAAGGGAAACACAATATTGGTGTAGTGGTGATATTTTCCTTCAATGTTTCAAATGCATGCTACTATGCGTTACCCCAATTAAAAATTCCTTTTGTTTTGAGTAATTCCTTAAGGGGCACAAAAAAAATTTCTTATCATTTTATGAAATTCCTATAATAACAAGTATGTCCCAACATTTTATATTGAGAAAAATTTGGGATTTCTGTGCCCTGACCCTTCTCTTCACAGGTCTAATCATGGCAGCAGTTGTGCATGATGTGGGTGGACATTACAAAATAGAGTATAGGGACATAGGGGGTGATGCCTATGGGAGTTGGGGTATGGCCTATCCTCCTCCACCATCTTCATTCAAGGATTTTCTAGGAAAACATGACACCAATATACCAGGTAATCAGATGGAGTGCGAGTGATTGGCAATGGAGGGAAATAGTGTGAACCCAGCGACTGAGAAGGAGGTCGACTATAGGAAATAAAATGCTGCGTAGGTCAAGAAGGGAACAATGAATGATTTAGGCCACATTTTGAAGGGGTCATTGGTTGGTGGTGGAGCACGGGACCAAGCTGGCTGAGATAAGAAGGAGATGGAGTTGTGCCCTAACCCTAGGGCTCCAAAAATGAATCCATTTAGAGTTGGTGGCCTGGGCAGGGATGGTAGTAGGAATAAGGTAGCTGGAGATCTAGATAGTCATGGCTTGGTGCATACCCAGAAGGCTACCTCCTTCAAAGATGCACTTGAAAATAAGGGCAACTGATCCTCGGGAAAGACTACATCAAATAACTAGGCCTATTTGGTCAACCTGGCCGAGGAGATTCCTTCACTCACCATTGACAATCTAGAAGTTGAAGAATATTACAAAACCTTATCATGGGATGCCATTATTGGTAGGTTTAATGGGTTTTGGCCTTCCTCCTCATATCTGTATCAGTGGGTTTTCAAAACTTGGACCAAAAAATGTGAAATTTCTCTTTGTTCCAAAGGATTTTTCATTGTCCATTTTAGGGAACCTAAAGATTACCAACATTTTTTGACAGATGGTCTTTGGTTCTGGGGACATGCGGGTTTATTTATAACTCCATGGTTCCCAGATTTTGATCTGAATACTTATTCAGTGGCCAAAACACCGGTTTGGGTTAGGCTTCCTAACCTCCCCTTACATCTATGGTATGCCCTAGATGATATTGGGAACGTTTTGGGCAAATTTATAAAAGAGAACCTAGACATAACACATTCGGGTATGTGTTTGTTTTCCTGAATTTGTGTTGAAATTGATTTAAGTAAAGGAATACCTAATCGAATCAACCTTAAATTTGGTGATTTCCAGCATACCCAAGTCTTAGACTATGATAAAACTACATTTTGGTGTAGATTATGTAGAAAAATGGGCCATTTGCAAGCTTCGTGTCCCTTCAATAAGAATCATAAATCTAGAAAAAAAAACTAGATCGACATCTTCGAGTGGATGGGGCTCTTTAAACCCTGACTTGGTATCTGCATCAAATTTTAAAGGTAATCTGAATAATTTTACCTCTGAAGGTAAAATTGTTATAGAGAATAATGATACAGAGATGGGATTTTAAGAAAATCACCTAGTTATAGGTGGTTTGAAAAGGGGACATACTTCTGAAATTTTGGAATCAGAGCAGGATTTAGTGTCAAAAAATTTGATGGATTCAGAAAATCCCAGCTACCTTGCACTAGTTATTTCATCTGATCTAGGCAAATGGAAAGAGGTAAAGAAGTGAAAAAATAAAAAAGGAAGCACAAGCAGCATTAATGATTATTTTCCACCCCAGGGTGGGAAGTATTTCTAGGATATTTTTATCTTTGCTAAGCTGGTAGACATCTTTTGTTTTGACTATTGTAGCCCTTTTGTTCTCCTTAAGGATTAGGGAATGGGTCCCTTCAACCCACTTTATCAATCAAAAAAATAATGAGTATGTCCCAAGAAACCATGTACTTCACTTTGATTGGTAGGTTATTCTAATCCTAAAAATCACTGCAATCTTAGCTGGTTCTATAAACAATCCATCCTTACAAATAATGTGACCAAGAAAATTTCCAAAGGGTGTAGTAAAGATAAATTTATGTATATTAAGGTAGATTTTTTAATTTCCTACATCTCTCAAACATGAGCCTCAAATTATCACAATGATCTTTCACAATCCCATAAATAGTTTAGTAATCCAAATAAACCTACAAAAACTTATGGATGAAATCATGAAATTCCTGCATAACTATGTGTGAGAACACGGTTGATGCATTATTCAATCCAAAGGGCATGTATGTCTATGAAAAACTCTCCCATTCATTGGAAAAAGTTTTCTTTTCCTAAACTTCTCATGTAATGTGCACATGTTGATAGCTTGAGAACCCATCAATAAAAGAATAGATCTTGTGCCTTGCAACTCCCTTAAGTATCTCCTCTGTCAATGGCATAGGAAAAGGATCTATGACACATGATGCATTTAGTTCCCTATAATCAACATAGATCCTGATCCATCCATCCTTCTTGATGATAATAACCATATGGCTAACCCAATTTGATTCCTCAATTGGTTCAATGATACTAGAATTAAGCATTTTATTGATTTCCTCTTTCACCTTCACACGCAGGTTCAGGTTCATCCTGTAATTCCTCCTCCAAACCGGCTACACCTTCATTTAGCTTAATCTTCATCTCTCCCAATGAGGGATGTACACCCTTCAACTCATTGTAACCTCTTGGAAATAAATCCTAGAAGTCACATAAGAGCTCAATGATCTTTGTTACCTCTTGTTCTGACCAGTAATATCCAATGATGGCCTCCTTAGGTGCAACCTTATTTTTACTGTTGACCTTCTTGGTCATCATGGGATCATGGTACTTGTGTTAATTTTCATTTACAAAGTCCATCACCTCGCGCACACCCTCTATATGGCTAATATATATGTTCTCTAACTATTCATCATTAATGAGGTACACCATCTTCCCTTTTTCTTTCTTTTTCCAGGTGTGCCCCAATAATGTCTCATCTATTTCTAATGTATCTTCTTATGTCTCAAAATTAGGCTCCCCTTTTAACTAAAAAATGATCTCCTCTACTTTTGCACTATTCCCCAGTGTGATGTGCTTCATAATCTGCAAAGCCTCATGTACTAGATATTTATTAAAAATAATAAAAAGTGTGAACCATAACTTTATTCATATCTTGCAAACTTTCAGTCTCTTGTTTAAACTTAGTATGCACATACCATGCACATGCGTATCCATGGAGAGTGGAGTAGAACTTATGTACCCACAAAGATGGCGGTAAAGCCTCCTAGACTTGCACCCATTATCTCTCATAATTATGAATGTGTACCAAAGTAGGAATCATCCCATCATACTCATGTATAAGGGTAAGAACATTATTTTAAGTAAACCTCATGGAAAAAGTGATCAGCATCTCTCGCCATCCCAATGATTTTTCTTTGTGTGATGTGCACCAATGCATTGTTATTTTATGCAAAGTGTAGGCCAATATATTCCTTTTATCACCTTCATTCTTCTATTTTTATTCCATGACGGGCAAGAAGGATTTAGGTTTTTCTTCACCAGTGTACCAAGGTATCTGAGTTTTTCCAACTACCTAATCATGCATGGCCTGATCATCCTAGTGACTCTTCCCTTCATATCGCGCCTGACCATCTCATACATTCCATGGGACTAATTATCACAAGAAACATTGGTGATGTTACTAATTGATTTCACATCTTCCCACTGAAGTACACCTTTTTTAGAGGTTTCCACATTCTCAGGGTCGTGCACCATGCATGCATAAATCCTATTTAGTTCTTCCTCACTCATAGTTTCAACGTAAGGTGTAGCCTTCACCTCATCAAGGGGTATAACCACATGCTCATTCTTATTCTTGAAACTAATATATATCTTGTTGAAACATAGATCAAGATTGTTCACATAACACCAAAGACGTACAAGTAGTTCTAGACATTTTTCTACCTTAGCAAGTTCCAAAACTTCAAAATCCCTTGTTAACTTGGCTCCCTGAATAGTAATCAAATCATCCTTCAACACCCCAATAGGCATGGCCCTTATCTTGTTTTCCATATACATCACATTAGAAGATGGGTGCAATAGTGGCCTTCCCATCTGATTCCATGCATCTAAATTTAGCACATTCACCTCAGCGTATTTTTCAATAATAATATTGCTCACCATCCAACCATCAATTACTGCATCCAATGTGATTTCATTTTCATACTCAAGGTTCTGAGGTGGAAAATTTTCATGAAGTATCTAACACTCATGCTCAAATCCTACGCGTGGTACTTTCTTGGGAAGCCACTCTCCTAGCAGTGGGATGATATTATCTTGCCTCGAAATCTTTCATATCTCCTTTAGATCATCTACATATTTGTGTGGGAGTTCAATATTCTTATCATGTTCCCTTCCATACGCCTGTTCCTTTAGGAATTGTATCTCACCCTGCAAGTCTTTGATCACTCCCATAGTCTCTTGATAAACATCCTTCTGATGAGAAACATTTGGATACTTTACATGAATAATATCCTCTCTCCTAATGAGTGGTTTGGCTTTAAGAGGCTCACATGCGCACATTGCTTATGCACATGTAGTGACCAAAATCACTTGTAATTCTAGATCAGACATCTTATTAGGTTCCCATTATTCATTCTTCACGCATTGTTCCTTGATCATCTCGGTGCCTTTATCCTTCTTCTTATTTTTACACATATGCTCATAAAGATCTGGGTATTCCTTAACCTTATGTTGTTTTCCAAAATACCAACATACCTGATTTTGGGGTATTCATGTTGGTAATGATATGGGGACCCAAAATTATAAGTCCTATACGTGAAACTTCCTCTACCCCCATGGCCTCTGCTCCTATATCCACCTCAGAATCCACCATCTCCATTACTTTTCCCTTTATTCAGATAAGATTCCTACACTTGAGAACTACTTGCCATAGTGGTTTACCTCAATCCAGTATCGCATAGCTCATGAATCTGTTCTATCAAATGATAATCTTTCATATCATGGGTGTGTGCATAAAAAATATTGTAATACATAGAGACATTTTTTTCATTGTCACCTGCTGGAAGAGAGGGAAATTCCAGACATCATGATTCTTGTGGATAATCTCATAATATTTTAATAATGCGCATATAGTCCTACACGGACAACTATCCTTCATATGTCCCTCAACATCATAATTGGTGCACCATAACCCACTTCATGTCTCATGTGATGAATTAGCAGAAAGATTATCCAAATTCTTAGCCATAATTACTATTTTTACCTCAAGAAAAGGGCTCACTATAGTTTCTACACTCTCGACTAATTCAGTGTACATAGCTTCTTCTAAAGCCTTACACATATATGCATATGTCTTTTGTGATAAATCACTTCAAACAAAAGTCAGTAAACCTCCAACAAACCATTGTGTGTGTTAACTCGGATGAATATCATAGGATAAGTTGTATAAGAGATTCTTAAACCACACATCATACTCCCTCAAACTTTCAGATAAACCTTGTTTGATATCCTTTAGCATGTTGATACTCTATTGTTCAAACTCTAGAATATGGAACGTAGCCAAAAATGTAGTGCATAAAGCATCATAATCCACCACAGACTGGTGTGGGTCATACTTTCTATACCAACCTATGTGCATGCCCTTGAAATGTTGTGGAAAATTTAATTTCCTTTATATCAAGTGTTGTAATACCCTTAGCTCTCCATAACAGTTCACACTTGTGCATATGCTTAGCAACATCCTCCACACCTCTATAATTTGGAAAGTGAAGTGACATATCAAAATAAACTTGAGGTGTCTATTGTTGTGGTTGTTGAGGTGGGTACTACTAAGGTTTATTCAAAGGTGGTTGTTGATTAAGCTAAAAATTGAAATATATTCCTAATCTGATGTTATTGTAGCAGTAAATAAATGAAGCAAATGATGTATAGAAATTAACCCAAACAAGCTAAGATAGAAAATATGAAACCCTAAGTACAAATAAGTAGTAAGATGACTTAGATAATTTTGTAGAGATCCCAAAGGTGTATAAAAATAGAAAAAGGGAAAATATGAAGCACATATTGTCATACTGAAGCTTAGAAAAATGTTGATATGAGGAATAAGTTAGACTGGAGCACCTGGAGAGGGACAAGGGCACCTACGGGTGCCATAGACTTATTTTTGGGAACCTAGGTCTACTAAAATTCTCAAAAAACCTCCTCTGAGTGGTCAAAAGTTATTTATTGTTGTTCTCCTTTGGTTTCTATGAGGTTGCATAGTGATCTTCAAAGTCATTGGAATCCTGCAATGAAGTGAAGACCTACAAAACCCTCAAAGAGACATCAAATCCTAAAAAAATAAATATGCAAAATGAGGGGTCAGATTTTCCTCGGCTATCATAATGGTGACCTTATGGCTGAGCACTACACTACATCTCAGACCTAATGTAGTTCTATGTGTGTGTTGGAATCATGTCCTAGGTATCTCTTGTAAGTGTCGCACTTGATAGCGAGCAAATAAGCTATATGTAAATAAATGTAATAGATGTGTGTATGGAATAGAATGAAATTCCCTCCTATGAAGTATGTATGTAGAGTAACCAGCCCTTATGTCCCTTGGATGGTGCTAGATATATGCAATTGAGTTCTTATATTCTTTAATGCAACCTTAGGTGGTGATAGATAATGCTTAGTGCTTGGTCCTTTATTATGATAACATGACTTTATATTTATATGATTCCCTTGCTTGAATTTTGTAATTAACACTGAAAAGGCCAAATACCAAAAATATAAGATGATCAAATGGTGATAAAGGACCCAAAATATGTGAACAAAGTATATTGAGGTTAGGAGCACCCAGAGGGGATGAGGGCATCGGGAGCTAACATCTTGGCTAGGTGTTGGTGTCTAGGATGACAAATGTCGAGGTATAAAAAGGAATACTTAACAAGTAAGTGTCTAAGACCAAAGTGGCAATAGAAAGAAAATAAAGGTATCTAAATACATGGGTTAGTTAGTAATTTTCTTACTTAGGAGTCACATGAATAATAGTATGTAATCAAGAATAGATAATTACCCAAAGTGTGTGATTTTGTGTCTACATTTTCCCCCACTTTATGTTGGTGAGTAGAAATCTCGGTAACATAAATTATATAGATATGTGTATTTGATAACCATGTAGATAGATGTACAGGAGCATTCCTAGGGACATAAAAAATTGTGTAACCATAAAAAATGTGAAGTGTGGATGCTAAAGAGAAAAAAAGTGCAAAAAGTGATGATGAAAAATGATTCTAGGGAGAAAAAACATGTGTAGATGTCGCGATTTTCCTGTTGTTAATGCCACTTGTTTTTTGTGTGGTGTTTGAATGATGTTGACTATTGTTTCCCATATGGATGGACCTACAAAAGAGAAGAATGAACAAGTAGTCAAATATGCATGTATATGATCGAAATGTGTAAAAAAGTGTGAAAGGAAAGTATGTAAAATATGAAATTATGAAAAAGGAACATGTGTACCTAATCTGTGATGAGGAAAGAGTGTAGAAAGGATCCTGAAGATGTTGTAGATGAACAAGTTTTTCAGGTGACCTCACGCTAGTTACATCTGTTGCACATTTTTGTGGAAATATCATGCCATGTCATGGAAGAAGTGTAGGGAGAAAATTTTTGTGTTATCCTCCAACCTTTAACTACTTCCCGCAATTTATAACACCACTGTAGATGGTGTGCAAAATTCAAAGAATTTGATCCAACATGAAAATGTGTAGTGCATGCATGTAAGTGCTAAGGACTTGTGTGCCCTGTAAAAGCCATTGTGTGTCAAGTTCTATAGACTATGATGAACACCAAAAACTATATAACTACCCCCCTGATCATAGGTATGTAGGAAGGGTTAGGGCACCCAGGCACTACTATCTTATTCTAGGTGTCATGTCTATGTTGTACTAAGGACCCAAGTTTGATTTTGATCCCTATTTGATACTAACGACTGTGTTATACCGGTACTGTGCTATGTTGTAACAAGAGACTGTAGACTATTGATATACTTGTTGTGGAAATTGTTAGAAGGGATACTGATGGATTGTTTGATTGTTCAGTTATGATGGAACCTTGTAAGCTCTGTCGTGGGTATTGATGGAGTGGTTATTGATACTTGTTGGGTTTCGTTTTTTTTTTAAGTTTGTTTGTTAAATAAACTTTCGGTGTTACAGTACCTTCATTTGCAACCTTTGGAAGTTGTTTTCCCTTGCTTGGTTACGGGATTTATTAACCGTTGACAGTATGCATATATGGATATATATGTATATTATATATTGGAACGACTCTGTAGAGTCCATTGAATGATTCGTATAAATGGACCACTGTGGATTAGAACTATCACATTTATATTTTGTTGGATTTGGATTTTTGAAGTCTTGAAGAAGTAACAGGTCTTTCGACCTCTGTTTTTGTAGTAAATTTTGGGGTATAGACTCCCCGGTTGTACTGTTTACGTTCTTCTGTGTAAGCTTGTTCGAAAATATTGAAGAAGGTTCAGTTGGTTCTTGTTTACGAAATTATTTTGATTTGTTCTTACCCTGTTTTTGAATGTTTATCATAGTTGGAATAGATGGAATCATTAATTATTCTTCTTATATCTTAATACTGTTGTTAGGACTCAGTTGATTCTTGACAGATACAAAACAGTGTAACTGCTTCAATTAGGACTGTTGGGTTTCACTCTATTTTTACACCCTGTGGATTCCTTGAATATGGGATGATATCTTGTTTCTTTTTGGCTTCTGTATAAGCCCGAGATTGAACATGTGTGTTTTTATTTGGCCTTGATGGGATTTCTGTGAATAGCTTGACATCTTGTATAATGGCCTTATGAAGTAGGTCATGGATACCATACTTTCTAACTCTGATTTCTTCAGATGTAGCCACGATATTCTATGTGTGTTTTCCTTAGATTACATGCCAGTTGATGTTATGTGTGATGTTGTGTGTTGCGTGGTTTTCATTTAAACTTCTCTCTGCGTTAGTCGTAGGGAGGTGTGTCAAATTGCTCAAAGGAGTTCGAGTTGACGTCTTGTTGGGTTGTGGCAACAATTGAGTTCCTTTAAATTTGACCTTGGGAATAAAAGCCTTACAGTGTTTGAAAAGGATTGAAAAGGCTGTAGATTTGTTATGTTGGGATTGTTGGGCGTGTTCCGACGTAATTCCTTGCCTTGATATCCATTTTGAGTATGAATGAATTTAGGAGTTAACTGTACCTAAACAGGTAACGGCGTAGTTTCTTCTTGCCTGTCGCTTCTTGCGAGAGGTCATTCTGAGTCTGTCTGTTGTAGAAAGACCATGTTGTTCGGCATGGGGGCTAGTAAGGTATTGTAGTTGTTTATTGTAACATGTGTGCTGTTGTGGACTCGACTGATTTATTTTGCTGTGTTTTATTTCTTTATTTAAAACAGTGATTCTTCTTGTGGCTTGTCTGACTTGTTCGTATACTTACCGGATGAATGCTTTCCATATGTGGAGACGGTACAGTAGTGAACTTGTGTAAAAAAGGAAGTGTGAATGATTTGTTTCTTTCTCTTCTATTATTATAATACATGTTGATATCTGTAACATAGGAGCTGTTTTTAACATATTGATATACTCAAGAGTTGTCATGATATTTCCTTTTCGGATGAATGAAACGATCTGTCCAATGTTGCTGATATTGGCTTCAAATGGTTGTTTTGGATACTTTCTTTCTTTGATTCTAATATTTGATGAAATATTTGAGAAGTGTTTAGGACTATTCTGTAACGATGATAGAGTTACACGTTTGTATCATTTTTGTATTACAAAGGCATAGTCTGAATATGTTTACTTGTTTGGATAATTGATCTCATTTAAACAGGGTGGTTAATGAAAACAATTGACGGATTGCAATTGTTTTAAAAGTTAGTGCTTATCATGCTCAGTTCATCGAACTGACTCATGTTGACTATTTTTGCAGATGTTGCCGTAAGTGGTAAAAGCAATGCAGATCTGACAGGATGATCAGATTGTTTTTTAATTTGATTTATAATGAATTACAGCTTGATTTTCTAAATGTACTATTATGTGGAAAGATGTTCTTTTTTCCGTTAAGCATTGTATCAAGTATGCTGCTTGCATAAAATGTAATTGTATAGTTCTGAAAGGAATGGAAATAAGTATTTGATTACTTATGTGTTGTATTCTTATTCTGATAGTTGACCTCTTCGGTTTTATACCAGAGTGGCAATGTTATCTTTGTGTAATTTGGATGCTTTGTGATTCTCAATGAAAGCTTACAAGAAAATGTGATTGAATTCTTATGAGTGTTTAGTAGTTCTAATTTGTTCTATCGAAGCAAAATTGAAATTTAAATCATTGTCTTTCTAAAGATAGGATTAAAATAAACCTAAGCAGAACGCTAATCAAGCTGAATTAAATTACTAATCCTAGTCTTGATTATGACAGGACAACATTTAATTGGATTATTAATCATTTATATCTTGATACTAATAGGTATGATATAAATTCAGTTAGGAGAACTGATATAAACCTAATGGGGTTCAGATGGCAATCTCATGTGAAGTTTATGAGTTATTGTCAAATTCTTTAGTGTTAGAATCATGTATATTCTAAGAACTCCATGATGAGACCTTGGCCTTAATATCTCCACCGTGTAATGGGTTTTATTGAGGAAGGTCATTCTAAGACGAAGAATCTAGGGATCGGGAAAGGCTAACCCTAGGGGAACGTCTTTAATGTAATTTAAACTCAACGTGCGTAATGCATATTAATAAGAAGATATTTCTGAGGCGGATTTAAAGGTTGACGGCACAAGTCAACTGCAGGGTTGTACCTCCGAGAAGATTAGGATCTTCTCGAAGTTACAACAATGCAGGTGACTTATGACGACACCCTTTGCATTGATCGCTAAGATTTACACTTTGATCTCAAACGAGTTACTCAGGGACCGATTAGGAATGTGGTCACGTTATAAGGCTGCCTAGGAGATTCGGGGTATCTTGACACACTGGTTTAACTAGGGTTGAACCAGTATGTCATCGTATCCCTAATCCTCGTGGGCATCCATATAACGTTATCACCTTGTTAATCTTTTTCTGAGTGAATAAGTTGAGATAGGAGGGACTGACAGAAGTCGGTATAAGACATTATACATAACATAAGAATGGGGTGAAGAACGTATTCCAGATTAACGAGTATGACATTAAGGAATACGAGACATAAACAATATGTTTCAAATCTTTGGCCAAAGTATCGCAAGCTGCTGATTGCGTTGTCCTAATTCACCTAGTATAAGGGATGAGATGCCGATGAATAATGGTAACAATTATTCAGTTAGGTTCCTTGGACAGAGCATTCCGAATCCTAGAATAGGGAAGAGAACCGCAAGAGTGAAGTGTTAAATAAAAACGCCAACTCTTATTACTCATGAATAGATCGGTAGATTACCGAGTCATGGAATGAATAGATCGGAGGTACTCCGAGTCATTACAGCTGCATATGGTTGTCTGTTATAAGAACAGTTATTTGATTGTGAGTTCTAAATTGGGTATTTAGAACCAGGATGCAATTATAAATTATTTTTTTTGACTTGTTCTATTGTCTAAAATGAGGATGTTACATATTTGGTCTTGCTGCCATTTATAGGGTTGTTTCCTCTTAATTTAGTGCATGTGATGAAGTTTCTAACTAGTGTGTGTGCAGGAATATGATTTTCTACCTGCAACATTAGTTCTCCTACCTCAATTCTCACTCGCTTTCCCACTTTTAGAAAAATTATTCTCTAGTAAGATATTGATAGATTTTCCGCAAGGTCAGTGGTGTTCCCATGTTGGATCCCCGATCAAAAGGCCACCATGGAAATCCACATTTTATCACGCATGCATATACAAAAGCTGCACCTGTTAAGTAGAGGGAATTAGAATCCCACGGTGTTGGCAAGAAATCCACAAGTTTTGTAATATCTAGTTTGTCTAGAGTGGTGGTTACGTAACCACCTCGGTGGTTTTGTAAACACCGGTCTGCACAAACTGGCAATTTCATGCACTTTAACCCGAGACTTTGATAACATGTTCTAAACACATGTTTCTCTTTCTCAAATTTATATCTAACACGTTTATTGACCAAATTAGATACCTTTTAGCTTATTATATACGTATAGACTTCTTATTATTCACTTATTATTGTTATTAAGTTAATTTCCCCTTCCCATGGTGATTTGGCACTTGTTGGCTGCCAAGTGTGCTGCACCATTTCCCAACCAACTTTATATAAAAACAAGGATTTTTACTAAAACATTGGTTGGAGTCTTTTGATTTGGAATTACATTGTTATGTTACCAAAATATTTCCAAGAAGCACACAACAAAATATAGAGCCTTTTCCTTGTTACTCTCTTACCTGCAAACCAAGTAGCTCCAACACTTCTACATCTTCTTCTTGCATATCAACCAACACAAATCCCTGGACAACATTGGATATTTCATTAGAAAAGAAGATGAGGGGATCAACAAAAGCATAAAAAGCATTGGAAAATATCTCAGTTCTATGTTTCCAAGCTGGAGGTGTACTTGAATTCCTAGAAGATTTTTTTTAATTAATTAGATTTCATTTCCTAGTTATATAGAATCTTGTTTTAAGGAAGTAGATTTTACATTTAGATTTATTTCCTGTAAGTAACTTCCAATGAATATTTCTTCTGAGCTCATCCATGTGGGATTTTGTAGTCACTTTTACACCCACTAAGAACAATGGAACCTCATGCGCACCGACCTATCACCCAGCGGGCGCTGGGTGCTCACCCGAGGCACGAGAGAGGGAGCTAAGTCTCTCTTTTATGTGAGTCTAGTGGAAGGCATAGCTCATGATTCTGACTTAGTGATTTAACATACATAAAGGGATATAGAGCTCAGAATGGCTTCTACACCCCTTCATTCATAATAGAACCAAAGCGTGTAACAGAAATAATAGAACTAAGAGTTGTATATCTACTACTATACTTAACCATTTAACCAAGATTCATGATTACATAAGAACAAAAGTGCAATAATAATTGTTGTATATATCTTCCCCCTCGGGTAGATATAGACATGTAGAAGAATATAGAAATCAAAGAAGCTCAAATCCCTGACATTTATCACCTTAGCGCACAGAAATGGCGCATGACACGAAGTGTCGACACAGAAAAAGTTGCGCCTTGGCGCACAGAAATGACACATGACACGGAGTGTCGACACAGAAAAAGTTACGCCTTGGCGGATAGAAATGGTGCATGACACAGAGTGTCGACACAAAAAAGGTTGTGCCTTGGCGCACATAAATGGTGCATGACACGGAGTGTCGACACAGAAAAAGTTGCGCCTTAGCGCACAGAAATCACGCATGACACAGAGTGTCGACATAGAAAAAGTTACACCTTGGCACACATAAAGGGATGTTGACACACATATGGATGCACCTATGGTGCACCTTCAGGAGGCGCAATATTTTGAGCACTGACAAGAAGCAGACCCTGACGCAGATATTCAGATGGCCATAACTTTTGACTAGGAGCTCAGATTCTTGCAAGGTTAGACTTTTTGGAAAGCTTACAAGGTCCTCTGTCCAACTATGATTGGGTGAGAACAAATTATTAAAAATGAAAAATATAGTTCACCACTTTTGGGTTCACTGGGGTTCTCACCTACCATAATTATGAGATGAGTTAAGTGCAGTCTGGATGTGGTTGGGGAAGATTTCGAATTCCTCTCTTCTCCCCCTCTTTTCCTCCTATAAATTGTAAGGAGGGGTTTCTTTCTAAAGTGTGGTTCATCTTTTTAAGCTCTGCCCTCCCTTCTTTTCTTCTCCAGGGTTGAAAATGGAGTTCGAACCTCCTCCCCTACTCTGTAATGGCATTTTTACCTTTTACTATTGAAATGATGTTCTGTGCAAACTTCTGAAGCAACAAAAAACGTGTTTCGTGATGCATCTATCCATCCTTGCTCATTTTTCACTTGTTTTCTTCTTACCTCTCTTTATTACAGGTATTTGCGCATGTTCTAATGTTCATTACAGGTCTGGAGCTGTGTTCATGGAGTTTTGGGACATTTTCTGTGTGAAATCTATCTTTGGGTTTGTGATGCATCTATCCATTCTTCCCATTGCTCACCTCTCCTTGTTCCATGACAGTTTTGATAGATGTTCAACATTATCCTTCTCTGGTGTATCACCATTTTAGTGTAGGCTTTTTGTTCTTTTTCTCTTCTCTCTCTCTCTCCCTGTCTCCTTGGTGGTTAGATTAGGATTAGATTAGCTTGCCTGCACTAAAATAGCTTGTGGCAGGTAGTTTAGGAGCAGGAACCATCCTTCTCTGGAGATTCCTCTCTCATTTTACAAGTCCCACACTTGTAGAGAGGTTTCAATGTTGTGCAATCACACTGGATGCTAGAGTGATCAACCTATAAATCTGATCAGCGTCCAAGGGTGCTGTGAATTCACATCAACAGTAATATGCAGATAATACAGAGAGAGAGTCCTGATATATTTGTCACAACAACCTTATCACATTCATTCATAGTGTTTACTTCTAAAATATTACAAAAGGTAGACCATAGTCATGTACCATGTGTGGACCCATACATGTATTCTCACAAGACAAAAATTTCACTCCCCATTTCCCTATTACATCCCTACTTGAATTCTTTACACATTTTCATCCCATAGTTCTCGCAGTAATACTATAGAGCTCTGCTACCTCACTTTCCTCTCTCCTTCTTTGCCAAGGGAAAGCATATAAATAGGCCTCTAAGCTCTAAAAAACTCCTCTACAGCCTCAGATATAGCCCTAAGTGTCAAGGTGTGGGTTGCCCCGGGCACATGCCTCTCCGTGTCATGATTAACTTTTTTGATCTTTCTATTGCAAGGTATATTCCTTCCAGGACACCCTGTTGCCAGGTTGGAACCTTATCCAAATGGAACACGTTCTTCATGTGTTCTTTCCTAAAGGCCAAAAATGGCTAAGTTGTGAATTTTTCTTCACGCGGTGCACGTGTCTTGGGTTCTTTAAGAAGCCTTTTAAACTTTTCCTTGCACTCCTACATCTACACTCTTCCTTCGGTCATGCGTGCCTACGCACCCTTAAGATTTGGAAGCTATAATTAGGGGCCCAACATTACTCCAAACTTCACCGTTTTCCACCCTCGGGAACCTTCTCAAAGAATGCAGTACAAAAGAATGCAAGGCCTTGCCTTGAAAAATAATGGGGGGGAAAGAATAAAGAAAGGGGAAGAGAAAGAATAGGGGGAAAAATTCCCAAAGAAGAAGGAAGTAGACAAGTCCAAGGAAAAAGTTGATGTTGTGGATAAATGGAAGGTGGAGTTATATGAAAAAGGAAATAAGATTATAGAGGACATAGTAAGATTTTATGATCAATTAACAAAAAAGCTAATGATTCCAAATAACAGATAGAAAAATGTAGTGATAAATTTTATTTTTGTGAGAGTTATTTTACCCAATTTTGAGGCAGTAGTTGAGTTAGGTGATCAATTGATAGAAGAAGAAGAGATTATTTCACCGAAATAATTTGGCATGCAACATTCTTACCTGGATGCAATTCAATTGAGGATTGAAATTCTAAAAGAAGTCAAATAAAATTTGTGTACAAAAAGGGTCTTAATTTCATAATGCCTTGATTATTTGGATCACAAATTTGAAAAAATGACCCCTGATGAAAATAGAATTACTTATGAAAGCCTAGGGAAAATTGCCTAATCACAACAACCTTTAACTTGTCTTCTTTATCCAAACAATTTTTGAATTCCCTCTTCATGCTGATAGTATAATGTTAGAGGTTTGCATTACCATGGTGAACAACCAAATCAAGTCCTCTAGGAACTCTAGGGAGGATCTAGTAGGGTTGTACAGGAAGAGTTAAGAGTGCAATGAGAGAATTTCCTCATAATCGATTGGGAGATGAGATCCACCTTCTTAAAATACTCATGCGCACCTGTCGACACTAAAATTTTCCTTCAGTAATTTCTATTTCATTAATGTATGTATTAGGAATAGGATGTTGTTAAGTATAATTAGTAGTGGCATCCAATAGAATATAACAGCACTACCAGTATGATGCCACCAATAATGTATAGTATGGTAACAATCAAAAGTACAATAGGAATGTTGTGGTAAAAAGTAAATATTGGTCGTAAGTGGTTCTAGTAATGTTAAAATGTCAAAGTTAGGGTAATTAGAGAAGTAGGGTCTACATGATTAGGAATTAGAAATATTATATTGGTAATAAGGGACAAGGAGTGATGTCAAAAATATATTTTTGTATTTTATTTTTAAAAAGTCTAAAAATGTGGAACCCATTTGAAATGATAAGGTTTATCTTATCTTAAAAGATAAGCTTACATGTATAGATAAGAGTTAAGGTATGTGATATGATTTGTCAGAGTAGATTTCTTATCCTATCTTAGAGATAAGATGGATAAGCATGGAAGTTCTATAAATAGAGAGGCCACCCCCCCTCATTTAGCATAGAAGGAAGTAGTGAGAAATATTGTATGAGTAAGTGTGTAAATGAAGCCATCATTTTGAAGGTGTGTTAAAGAAGCCATTAAGATGTGTAATTGTGAAGTTTCTCCCATAGTTATTGTTGAAAGGTAAGTGAAGTTAGTAACACTTGAAGTACCTCATGGGTGAGATTGTAACAATTTCATGTTGATATTATAATTTACATGATATTTCAGATTTATCATCATTCCTTCTTATCATAGTCTATGGTATACTTGTGTTATGTTTGTTTTTGTGTTTCCAGATTACATCCACCAAACTAAAAGTTATGCATTAGTAAATAATCATAACATGAGGAGTTCCTGGTGAAGAATTATCATAGTGCCGGATTGGTGTTGACATTTTAGTTTTGTTGCGGGGACCATTCCTCGTTGGTGGATTTTCTGGAGAGATATTCCCACTTAGTCAGAAAACATTTGGAGGGTAACCTTGTTTTTACTGTGCATAGTAGTTACCATGGTAAAGTCACTTTTTTCCATGAATAGTATTTACCGCAGTAACTTCACTTTTTATTATGAATAGTGTTTACCACAGTAAAGTCAGTTTTTACCGTAGTAAGTCAAGTTTTACCATAGTTTATCATGGTCATTTCTGTTTTCTATTATAGTGATTCCAATTATTTGTGCACATAATTCTTGTTGATTGTACTTGTGGGTTGGTATTTCACTGTGGTTACTTTTGAAAATGGTGAAGATTCATATTTTTTCAGCCTAATCTAATGAAGATGCTTCCTCTTTCATTCAAGAGTTCAAACAATCTTGTATTTGTAATGGCCTTATAAGAAGGGAATAATGGACTAAATTTTTTCCTACCTTTTTGGATGGTTCATCCCTTAGGTGGTTTGAAACACTAGATGATAATGTGAAAAAGTCATGAGATTTATTAACTGAAAGTTTTCTTGAAGAATTTTGTGAACAACATAAATATGCAGATCTCATGATCAATATTACAAAGCTATCCCAAGGAGAGAAGGAGAAGATAAGGGATTATCATGCTCGTGTTATAGAGATAAGAAGGAAGCTCGATGCCCAAATCTAGAAGGAAGGATTAGTTGATGGGTTGATGAATGGCATGGATAATCTCTTCTGTAAGCACTTCATTCTTGGGATGAAGCCAGAGATCAGACAATAAGTGAAGTATGACCGCCCCAGCTACCATTGAACAAGCAAAGGAGATTGCAAGAAGCTAAGAAGAAAGCATGGAAGAGGAGCCCAAAGAAATTATTGCTAAAGTAGAGCCTACACCAGCACCTTTGGTCCAGAATCCACAACCACTCTCAGTGAGCATGAATCTTTCTCCTAGTACATCTACTGAGTATGAAGATCTGCTCAGGAAGATGGGCCGGTTAAATATTAATCTTCTTCAAGGAAAATAATTTAGTTCTCAGGGAGGAGATAGAGGTCCAAAAAGAAAATTTCTGAAGTTGCATGTTATGGTTGTCATTAAAAGGGTCATTATAAGTATAATTGTCCAGATAGAGCTTCTACATCTGGTATAAGAGATAATGATAAAGGAAAAGTACCTGTGAATTTTTTTGATGTAGTCGATAAGAGTATAAATAATGAAGTAGATGTGTTTTGTAACAAAAAGAAAGAAAGAAAAAGATAACCAAGATGGAAATGATCCTAAGAAGATGAAAGGAGAAACTAGTAAGAAACATAGGAGAAGAAAGTTGGGTGTGCAGGATTTTCTAATTTCACAGGGACAAGGACCATACTCCATCTTAGAAGATCTGTCCTAAAGGCCTACAAATATTACATATGGTCAAATCTTGGCTATGTCTTCTGAGAAGAGGTGGGAGCTGCGAAGTGGACTCAATGATCGATGAAGGAAGGAGGTTGAGGTCCCTGTTTTGGAGGTAGGGGTGGATCCCTATGCTCCACAAGATGAGGTATTATGTAATAGTATTTCAATTCATGATGTCTTAGTTGATGGAGGTGTTGCAGTTAATGTAATGACCGAGTCTGTAATGAATATGTTGGGTTTAAAAATTGATCGCTCCTCAACACTTATGTTAAGGTCATTAAATAAGGGAAAATCTAAACCAAAAGGTGTTGTTTCAAATGTGGTAATATATGTTATGGGTGTTGTATGTGTGGTATAATTTTAGGTGATGAAAAATGGTACTGTTGCATACCTAATTTTGTTGGGAAGAACATGGCTAAGGAGAGTTCATGCAAAAAACTACTAGAATGAAGGCTTCATGACACTTGGACATGGTAGAGAGAGGGTGAAGATGAACGTGATCCCTTGGCATCATAAGACATAACCTGTGGATTCAAGTGATGAAACTGATGATTGGACATCCTCTGATTACTCTAGTACTAGTGAAGTGGACACAAAACATGGAGAAAGTGAGGTTGATGTTTCGGTCATGGATATCCTTTCAGTCATACCGACTCATGAACCCATAAAATTATCTAAAGAAGAAATTGATGATCATATCCAACAAATAAAGATTGGTGATGCTATGATGGAGAGTGAGAAAGAATACCACCTCCAGCTCTTTCAAAGGTACATACACCTATTCACTTTTGATTACATTGAACTCCGTCAAGTAAGCTAGGTAGAACATTCTATTGAGCTGGTAGATGGTACTAAGCCAATAAAGAAAATGCCGTATAGAATGAATCTAAATTTTTCCAAGACTATAAAAGAAGAAATAGATAAGTTGCTTGATGCAGGATTCATATTTGCTATGGACAAATCAAAATGGGTTTCTCCCATTGTTATCTTAATAAAAAAGAATGGCAAGCTACGCATTTGTGTTGATTATAGGAAGCTCAATAAGGAAACAAAGAAGGATCATTACCCTCTTCCATTCTCAGATCAGATCTTATACAAAGTAGATGGCCAGGAGTGCTATAGTTTTTGCTAATGGATATAGCGGATACAACCAAGTTCGTATAGCAGAGAAATATCAGCTGAAGACCATGTTCACCACTCCTTAGGGAATGCTTTCTTATAGAGTTATGCCTTTTGGGTTGTGTAATACTCCAGCAACATTCCAGCATTTGATGAATAGGGTGTTTGAACCCTACATTGGGAACTTTATCAGAGTATTTCTGGATGATTTTTACATCTATGGGATCAAGATGGACCACCTACACCAGATGGAGACAACATTTCAAATGTTAGATGAAGCACAAACCTCACTAATACCTACAAAGTATGTCTTTGGATGTTCTAAAGGCATTTTGTTAGGGCATGTTGTATCCAGAGATGGTATTGGTACTGATCCTAATAGAGTTTCAAAAATCAAAGAGTTACCATTTCCTATGAATAGAAGTAAGTTGAGATCATTTTAGGCCATGTGGGTTACTATAGAAGGTTCATCAAGAATTTCTCAAAGATTTCACAACCACTAACCTAGTTCTTGAAGAAGGATGTTACTTATGAACCATGAAATAAGGTGCATGAAGCTTTTGAACAACTAAAGGAAGCCCTGGTGTCTTCACTTGTTTTAAAGAATCCAGATTGGAGCAAGCCATTCATTGTGTATACTGATGCCTCAGATGCAGCACTAGGAAGTACTCTGAGCCAAAATGATGAAAATTAGAATGATCATCTAGTTTACTTTGGGAGCAGACACATGAGTAATATTGAGGTAAATTATACTGTAACTGAAAAAGAGGCTCTAGCTATCATTTTTGCTGAAAGAAGTTAAAAA
The DNA here is from genome assembly GCA_019776745.2 of Taxus chinensis. Lineage (NCBI taxonomy): Eukaryota > Viridiplantae > Streptophyta > Pinopsida > Cupressales > Taxaceae > Taxus > Taxus chinensis. The sequence continues at coordinate 818,614,761 of CM034146.1, forward strand.
TTACTTGATAGGGCAGAAATTTAAAGTTGTAACAGATCATCAGGCTCTAAAATGTATTGTAAATAAGCCTAACCCTTCAGGGAGGATATAAAGATTGATAATTTTGCTACAAGAATTTGAATTTGATATTATAGATAGGCAAGAAAAGAAGCATGTCAATGCAGATGCACTCTCTCGAGCCTATGAGGGTTTAGGTTCATCTTGTGATGATGATGATTTGTTAGATGCAACATTGTTATCCCTTGACACAATCCCTAGTGAATACATAGATATTTGGAATTATCTGAATGAATTCAAGTTTCCTAATGGTGTCAATGCAAAGACTAAGAGGAAGATTACTCAAGCCAGTCATCCATATTCTATTCTGCATGGAGTATTATTTCGAATAGGACCTAATGGACAATACAAGAGGGCAGTTGGACATGATCAAGGGAAGGATCTACAATAATAGGGGGTAGTACCAGGAACCCTAAAGTATTTCACCGATGTGTAACCTCGTGGATAAAATAGGAAGTGCCTCACTTACCCACTTGACTAGTTTTCCTTGTGAGTTAGTGTTACAAAGTTGTCTTTATCACGACGTTGGCAAGAGTACATGATGGATGCATTTAGTGCCCACTGTACTTGAAGGGGGGTAAAGATGAGATACTTCCAAATTAGTCAGTGTTACGTTTTGGGGTAAATCATACCCGCTCTTAAATGGCTTTGTAACATCTAGTTGAGAGATCTTATTAAGGAGACCATTTTGTCTTGACGCCCACTTTACTAGTCCTTTATCGCAGTCTTGGCCGTCACGAAGTGATAAATTTTTTGGATTCAGAACCTTGTTTTTTTAGCAAGGAAAAGAATCCACTTAATTTAGATCTAAGTGTCTTTCATCACAGAAATTGAATGACATTTCACTTAGCTTAGCTTCTTTCTCACCTTCAGACGAGGCGAAGCTCTACCCAAGCGACGCTTAGTTCATTTCCATCTTTTGATCTACACCTTTGCGTTCTTGTTTCCCATTTGGGGAAACATAAGGCATATTTCAGGAGTGTTTTCATAGATAGTGTTCACCACTTTTTTATCTATTTACGCTCATCCATGTTTGTGGCTGAGTTGTTAAACGTCTAAAGTGTGTGGATGCATCCTCATATCTTTGATGGCAACTTGATCTTGATTTCAGGATCATCATCATAGTTTGGATTGATTCATCATTTGATCTCCCTTTGACCTGTTACCTCGTTCGCATTGTCTCAACATAATTAAGATACTTATGTTATGTTTTTTGTAAATGTGATCTAAGTATCCACATTTTGGCGTTATGATGCGCACATTTTAGCACATCCTTAGTATACTTTGACTTGGTTTCACTTCAAACATTGTCCAAAATCTTGAAGAGTGTCACTTACTTTGTTTGTGTTGTTTCAATACCACTTTGACACTAATATCTCACTTCTCCGTGAATCTTGATAGACGTGTCCAATTGGTGTAGTTACATGGCTTACATTTATAAACCTCGCCCTTTAACATTTTGGCCTTGTTGGTTGTTGAACTTTTCATTGTATCCTTTGATTGGGATTCACTTCTACACTTTGTTAATATTTACACCTTGTTCATTTCGAAATTGACATTGTATTGATCATCTTTGAATCGAACTCACTTTGCACATGCATTTGCATAGGGTGTATTTACTTGTTGATTGGATTTGTGTTTTTACACTCGCATGATTGTTCCTTGTGATTATTCATTAGGAATAATTGTTTTCTAGGACAATCATTTTCAATCTCATCGAGATTGTGTCATCACAATTTCTATTTTCCTTAGACCTTCTTCAGAAAATCATGCATGCATCTCCATACTTACAAAATGTCTAGTTCGATGTCATTATGCTACTCAAATAGACATGTATTTTCCTTCCCTTTGAAGGAGTTCCATCCCACTATCTAGGTCTAGAGAATTGTGCTTAGATGACGCCAAAAATGACTGAATATCATGTGGTTTCTCACATTTAAAACAATATGGAACCTAGTTTTAGCAATTCAAATCAAAATATTCCCATTACAAATAAACCTCGTTTGGGTTCTTCGTGCTAGAGTACCCACTTGGGTACCCTTTTACCCACCTTCAGATGATAGTCAGTGGTCTGGTTTGGATGCTTCTAATCCAAATTATTATTCAGGTTCCCCCCACTCTTCTACTTCTAATTCAGATCCAAACTACCATTCATACTCCCACTCTTCTTCTGAAGACTTGGATCCCAACTATTGTTTGAATACCCCTAGATCAAATATTGAATCACGGTCCTCCCTTCCTTTGCAGGACCTTTATTCCAACTCACCTCAACAACATCTTCCTCCTTTGAAGACTCGTGTGACTCCAAATTCCATCGATTGAACATCTAATTTGGTTCTTGAGTCACGGTCCTCCCTTTCTTCACAAGACCTCCTTCATCAGTCATATTAATGACCTCTTCCTCCGTCAAAGACTTCCACGACTCGGATTCCCTCTAGTCAATCATACTAATTCAACTCCTACATCTCAACTTATGGAATGGATATGCAATCCTACTTTCCAACCTACATTACATCATCTTCTAGAAAAATGACATAGGTCCAAATCCAAATCATCCATTCATGAGATGTTTGCCTCCAATCCTAATTCCTCTCTTGAGTCATCTTCTTCTATCAATAAATCTTCCCCACTTATCAGACATGTTTCTTCTATTCAACCTTCTATGGAAAAGGAAAAACAACCTCTACTAATTGATTTCTCTCAGAATGAAGGAAAAATTAGACTACATGATGATATCCCTTTAGAGGATTGTAAACAAGGATTCTTTCTTGAACTTGATACACTCACGTATTGGGGAAAAGAAGTTAATTCCTTTTATCAGAATATAGAGGAAAATCCTAAAGTCATGGAACTTGATTCTTCTTCTTTTATTTCATATTCACCTTCTTCTGATCACAATGAGATGGTGGGGTCTGGCACTGAGCCATGGCCTATCGTCTTGTCACTAAATCATTCATTATCTATCATCATTCCTCAATAAAAATCTCTCCTTGGGTCACTGTACGTACCCAAAATTGTAAGGTACCGTACTGCCGGAATAGTGTAACAAGTTCCCCAATGATGATACAGGTCTCTTCGTAAGGTGTTTGGGATCCAGAAAATCCCTCGGAGTATGCGTTAACATCCTGCATGCCGCACTTAGCCCCCGCGCCCTTTGTTTTCCCCTTTTTCCCTCTTTCCTTGGCCTTTTGATCTTCAGTGACGAAACCGCCGCCCTGCAGGGCGGCGGTCCTGCACGCGTTTTCCAGAAAGCGCTTTGACGCGACTCGTGTAAAATATCAATCTTTCACCAGCTTTTCCTTTGCCGACTTGGGCATGCATTTATGTTTTTGGTCCCCTAGAATAGTGTTTGGCCATTGTTTATGGTTTTTAGAGTTCAGTTTGGTTTTGATCTTTGGGTGAATGAAGGCTATAAATAGATGGTTTGTGCACAAACAAAAGGTCTGATCTTTTGCTCTCATCTCCTCATTTTAGGTCTGATATTTTGCTCTCATCTCCTCATTTTTAGTAGTTCTGCTTGTTATCTTGTTTAGGAGCCATAGTTCCAATTCACTTGCATGCTTAGTTAGCATTGTCCAACTGTTGGTAAGCCACATATCCAGCTTGTGCAAACAGTGTTATTGTTTTATCCAATCCATTGGAATAGAATAGCTTAGGAAGCCATTAAATTTACAGGTTTTTCTCTTCAAACAGGATAGTTTCAGGTTCTGGTCGTTTCATGTTGCATGACTCGCAGTAAAATCCCGCTAGGAATCGCATAGGCCAAGCTCTGTACTCTTGCGCTGTCCCTCTCCTACTCGCATTTTCAGTCTGCATTCTGAGATGTCTTTGTCCCAATATCTACTCCTGTCGATGCTAGCATTACACGCTTTTCTGGATCCACGTGAACACGAAAGAACGAGGAGATCATAATGAGGGGACAAGATCACACATACCATCGGATTCGCCACTATTCTGCAGAATCCAGGTTTTAACTTTCAAAGTTCTAGTTAGGATCATATCAAATAGAGTAGATAATTGCTTCATTTCAGTGAATTCTATTCTCGATATTGCCAGGGAAGCTATGAGGATTGATAGTTTCTAAGAAACTATGATTCACTCCTCACTTCTGAGGTAGGATCGAGAATCTTGCAGATAGATTAGATGAGCTATTTTATTTAGAATAAATCTACAAATTGCACAGGATGATAACTAAACTCGGTTATTTTGTCTGTTTTAAAGTATTGTTTAGTTGTTATTCCTAGATACACTTAAATATCTTTCTTTCATTAAATTCTCAAAAGTTTTCTTAGAAGAATAGAAGTTATATATGTTTTAGATTTATTCCACGTAGTTAGAATTTGCTTTGTTACAGTTAGATTTACATTTTATTTTGTATGATAATCACGGGACCTCAGGAGCCTAGGGAATATATATTTAAGCCAATCGTGCCTCAACCAAACCTTGTCATAGCAATAGTTGACATAGACCAAAATCTCAGAATACAAGTATTCCAAACAACAACAGATTTACAATTGATCAGTTCTCAGTTGAGAGGGTTAAACATAGAAGACGACCAAACACACACATTTTGGTCAAACCAACCAAACTACAGATTTCCCTAGGTAAACATTCAAATGACTGTAGAAGGGTTCGAAAGAGAACAAACCTTTGGTTGTGATCCTTTGGTCCCACAGCCGGGTGCAGGAGACACTCTCACAGATATAGATACTAGTCTAAGGATCTAGGTTGCACGAACGCCTGTGAGATATTCTGAGAAAATCACACAGTTTTTGGTCCTAAACATAGAAGCTGAGAAATCATACGATTACTGGATACTAGGGATTAGGACTTGATTTCACGTATGACCATAACAGGACCACAACATCCAAGAGTCCATGGTTGTGACCCACAGATCTCACAGCCCAACGAATCCACAAGTCAATCTGATATAGACGCTAGCCTATGCACACTAGTATTCCAATCCACTCCACTTCCACCCATCATCATTGAACAATTGTCCTTACTGGATATAGCGGCTAACGAAGCTAGAGAATTCTGGACTAGGCCAGAAAATCATCCGTAAAGTCAATTGTTTTCACCATCCACCATATGACCTTATCTGGAGACATACATGAAACTATCCTAGGTCATTTTCCAAGTATTCCGCAACCCATAGATCGAATCACGCCAGAGCTCGATATTGATTGGAGCCTTTGAGCAAGTCATCCTTGCCAATCAATCTATCACACCAGTCCAAGTTAGAAGGGCCTTCTTTGCCTTAGATTCACAAATTCCATTAGTGTGTGTCGAAGACATTAGACTACCTAACTAGTTTGTCTGAATCCCATGCATATTCTACCCCCACCGGCTGTCTCGGCACGACCTTGAGAGGTCGGGTACATGAAAGAGTCACTTGTAGATTCTCGCGCTCGCCTGTCGCTTTTCTGGCGTACAAAATTGGTGAACCCAACGTGAAGAAACAAAATTAGTGAAGCTGACGTAAAACTTCCTACTTTCTCATTCAGAGTCATATTATCACGTGTTATTTCACAAATCACCTTCGCTCCTTCCCATTATTCTACGGGTATTCACATACCCCCCGAATATGTCAGGATTCGATGCATATGGCAGACCCCTCTTGGGTCTTGAGGCATACTATGCCCAACAAAATAGACAATCATCACCCTCACTCTCAGTATGGGGCAAAAACTATTCAACTAATCAGTTGTCAACACAAACCCCAAGAAATAGATATAATTCATCTTTTTAAACTGCGGAGTTAGATCAACCCCCTCGAACACAACAAACAGAGCCTTCAGGTTTGAATAATATGACGTTTACCGGAGAATCTGGTTCGTCTCCTCAGATGCTACTCAGACCACAAATTAGTAGGAAATCAGATCCATACCTGGTCTTAGATGATGGACAGTCGATACGTTATCCTAGAAGTGAACAAAATTCTCGGGGTATGTACCCACCTATAGGAGGTTTACAAATACAACCCGAGATCTCTTTTCAAGAAAATACCTCTATGCCACTGCATATAGGAAATACTCTCAGAGAAACTTGGCAAGATAGCGATCAGTTCATGACAAGATATCACATGCCTATACAACACCAGGGTATACAACAAACGCCACTAAGGCAAAACACCGTGACTTCACCAAATGAAGTCATTTCAACGTTAGTAGAAAAAGTGAGAGGGTTAGAACTTGCTCAAGCAAGTCAAAATTCTCCGTTCATACAAGCAGGAAGTTCCAATCCTCCATACCACCCTAGACAAGTAGATCTCCTCACAGGAGTAGGCATGTTAGGCATGCCGCCTCACTATCCACAACAAACGCTAACAAGGCCCATCATCTCTAACACTATTCCTCCCGGTCTAGTATCAAACAATCTGTTCCTAGACAATACCCCGTCATAATTAAACATGTACTCCAAATCACCACAAGGAGATATGTTCTCCTCTCTCGGCATGTTTTCTCAAATGCAGGGACTCCCTTATGCCCCTACCAATGCATACGTTGCTCCGTATCAACAACCCATCCCATCACCACTCCCTCAGCAACCACCATCAATGGTCGAAACCTATGCGATAGGGAATTATTCAGAATATCTGAAAGAGCCCTTAGACTTCACCATACGAAGCGTCATACTTCCAAGACCCCTTCCTGATTTACCCAAGTACAAGGGTGAGGGAGATCCAAATGCGCATATCAAGGCTTATGCTACAGCCATACGAGAATTACTCCCTTTGGATGGGGTTATTGCTAAAATATTCCCCAAAACTTTGGAAGGCATTGCTCTCGACTGGTATTATAGAATACCTGAAGCCTCCATCCATTCATTTAAACAGCTCATATCAGAGTTCATCAAATCCTTTGACATGAACAAACTGTTGAGAATAGGAATCAGGGAATTCTTGCACATCAAACAAGAACACAACGAATCTGTTGCCCATTTCATCCAGAGGTGGCGTACAGTCCTTTATTCCTCGGCAAGTGCTCCAAACATGGATTAGATGGAACTATGTGATTTATTCCTTCATTCTCTCAACAAAGAGGTGAAGGAAGAAGTCCAGAAGTTCCCGCTAAAAACTTACGATGATGTACTTGAGAGTGCTCTTCGAATAGATCAAGTTGCGATAGATAGTGGTCGTAATACATATGGAACAAACGGGAGGTTAATCACCTCCACTCAGAACACTACAACTATCACAAATGTCAATCAAGGACCCAAAATCCTTAACAAAAATCATGGGTAACAACGGATGGAGTAACCGATCAGCCCAAGAGGCTAAATGTTGTTAATACTCCATCATAAACAAAAAACCAACGAAACAACAACTTTACCCCGACAATCAATATAGTGGATTTTAACCATCCACAACAACAACAAAAACGGAGAAATCCCATATAAGGGCCAAGCCAAAACTCATTTGGTTATCATAACCAAAGTCAAAACCAGAAACAACAATCGTAAAACTTTAATCCTAATGGGCAACAGTTTGATTAGAATTTTAGGCCACAATACACACCAAACCAACAAAATAGAAATTACAACCTACAATTCTTATTGTGGTTTCCACAAAATTCGGGGTCATGATACTAGAACGTGTCATGACTACAACAAATTCATGCAACATTTTCCAGAAGAACAAAGACAGTTCTTCACAGATTTGTTTTTGGCAGATCCCGTCTCATCACAACCAAATACGCTCACAGGGGCAGTTTCCCCTCAGAATGCTCCCCTCAAGATCTTTAACGATCCGCTCCCAAATCATGATAGCAATAGGCTGAATCCAACTGGAACAAACAAAGGTGCAATGACGGGAAACAATGATCATGAAGCCTCAACTTCACTAAAACCATCAGTTGTGCCACAGTTAGGAAGTCAACCAAGACCTAAGATAGTCAGTTTGGTAGAATTAGACGCTGAACTACCTATCGAAGCTATAACAAGAACACGAGAGTATTTCTCTCAACCGAGCCCAAGTCATCTTCCAGAAACAGATAAGAGTCACCAAATAGTAGAAAAACCCATCGGTGCCTATGATTTAATTAGTGACCTAGCAAAGACCTTCTCACACATTTCATTTTTGGACTTACTAAAGAACTCTCCCCCCTCACAGAGCTGCTCTTTTAGAAGCATTAGTTCTAGGACATATAATTAACATCACTCCACCTCTTGAAACATAGGTAAATCATGTATATTTTGATATCCACCCTCCGAGGCAGCCGGACAAGGATGTCGAATTCATATTCAAAATAAGTAAAATGCCCACAGATGCTGAGATCACACGCCGAGGTGACCCAGCCCTACACTTACAAGTATGGGTTTATAATAACTATGTAAAACGGGCAATGGTTGATGATGGGGCCGTAGTTAACATAGTCCCTTTCTCTTTCCTCCAAAAACTTGGATATGGGGAAACAAACTGTTCTACTACTTGAAATACATTGAGAGGCTATGATAGCCTTAAAGCCACTTCGATATGAACTATAATACTGCCGGTCACCTTAGGGCCCAAAACAATCCTGACTGAGTTTTATATTATAGATCGGGAAACTAATTATAATATGATACTCGGCCGACCATGGATACACCGAATGAAGGCAATCCCTTTTACTTTATTTCAAGAAGTAAGAATCTTACATCTAGGAAAGGTATTTGTAGCCAAAGGTGATTCAAAACCTTTCGATTTGCACCTAGCCGATTTAAAGAAAAGACCAGGGGTGCACTCAGAATTTGAACTTCCAACAAACCAACTTAGTAAACCCACTGACCCAAAACCAGAGGAAAATTTGGTACCTACGACAGATCTTGAAACTATCAGCATAGCCAAAACAATCCCAACCCCCAAAGATAAAACTAAAGAAACAGTATCATTAGGGACTACTACGAAAATCGTTGAGTTGATAGAATAAGATTCACCAATGTTCTTACCATTTGATTCAGTAGGCATAGGATATTCCCTAGGTGTTGGTTCCCTTCCAACAGAGGACCTCTGTATGGTAGAAGTAGAGTGCGCAAACGCAGCAAATGCCCTAACATCTATACTCCCGACTAAGTATTGGACTCTCCATTTAGATGGAGCTAAATGCCGTTATGGAGTGGGGGGTAGGTATAATTCTTACTTTGCCTGAGGAGAAAGTCCTCCCATTCACTTTTAAGTTAAACTTTGAATGCACAAACAACGGCGCTGAGTACGAAGCCCTCCTCCTTGGCCTCACCTTAGCCAAAAGAATTGGTATTGATAACATCAGAGTCTTGGGAGACTTGCAATTAGTGACAAACCAAGTTTCTGAAGTATACGAAACCAAAGCCGAACTCTTGCAACTTTACAAAGAAGCCATATTAGATTTAAGCAAGGTGTTTAACTTCATATCCATCGAAGCAATCCCACGAGAGAAAAATCTTCTCGCCAATTCAATAGCAACTTCAGCATCATGTTTTACTCCAAGTAATGAGTTAGAAGATACCCAGTTCACGGTGTCCATTCATGATGAACCATTGATAAAAATAATGACAAATTCTCTTTCAAGCAGAAGTGAATCTACCATCCTAGACCGTATTGATAGTGATGCAGCTACTTTGGATTACTTAAACGCCTATGCAGCATTACATCTCTCCTATCATATGCTAGATTTATCCTTAATTCCACATTCGTCTTCCCACTTCGGAAATCTCGTAACAGATCTTCCCTCACAAATGGAACCTAGAATTTACGCAGTAGAAAATGGGGATGATTTGGATTTACCTCCAGTGCCACCTGAGTTTGAAGAGGGTAACGCCTCTTTGATCGAAGAAACAATTGATGTCAACATCGGGACAGAAGATGAACCGAGAATATTGAAACTAGGTTCTTCGTTAACCCCAGAAGAAGTGGAAATACATACTCAGATCCTCAAAGAACATCAGAAGGTGTTTGCATTTAATTATAAGGAGATGACAGGAGTCACACCCCACATTGCGGTGCACAACCTCGTCACTAAATCAGATGCAAAGCTAATTAAACAAAAATCAAGACCCATGAAGCCCAAGGTAACTCTCATGGTAAAAGAAGAGGTAATAAAAATCCTCCAGGAAGGGTTCATCAAACCAGTCGACTACTCCCAATGGGTATTAAACATCATTCCCATTCTCAAGAAGAATGGAAAGATACGCATCTGCATAGATTTCTGAGACATCAATAAAGCATGTCCTAAGGATGACTTCCCATTACCATCCATAGATGTTATTGTTGATGCAACGGTTGGTTTTGAACTTTTGTCTCTCATGAATGGATTCTTGGGATACAATCAAATCAGAATATCTGAGCAAGATCAAGCTAAAACCACGTTTATAACTCCTTGGGGAACCTATTGCTACGTTGTTATGCCATTCGGTCTCAAGAACGTTGGTGCTACGTACCAGCGGGCCATGACATACATATTTCACGATCTAATTCATAAAATCGTGGAATCTTACGTAGATGACTTATTGGCTAAGGCCAAGAAGCGTTGTGACCATCCCGAAGTACTCCACATCATTCTTTCATGTCTAATAGAATACGGAGTCACATTAAACCCAGAGAAATGTGTCTTTGGTGTAACAGGAGGTAAGCTCCTAGGTTATATCATATCGTCATGAGGGATAGATGTTGACCCAACCAAAATTCAGGTTGTCCTCGAAATGGTTCCACCTTCAGATGAATCTGGAATCAGATCATTTCTCGAAAATCTGGGTGCAATCCGAAGATTTATCCCGGACTTAAGCTTCACCGTTCATCCAATCAACAAATTACTCAAGAAGGACTATAGTATTGATTGGACCGAAGATTGCAATGAATCCTTTGATGCAGTTAAGTATTTCCTTTTATCACCACCTACGCTAATGCCACCTAAGTTAGATCGCCTGTTAATTCTATATTCACGAGCTACCAATGTCTCATTGGCCTGTATGTTGGCCCAAAAAGACGATAACAAGAGAGAACGTGTGATTTATTTCATTAGCCGAACGCTGCTCGACTATGAAACACACTATACACAGGCAGAACGAGAATGCCTTGCCATAGTCTTTGCTACTAAACACCTAAGACATTATATGCTGAAATCAAGAAACGAAGGTCATGGTAAAAACGGACCATCTACGGACTTTCCTCACACAAGGGTCATTGTCTAAAAAGGCTGGACATTTTATAACCTTAATGGGAGAATTTGAATTAACATTTGTAAATCAGAAGTCGGTTAAAGGGCAAATCATCGCGGATTGGTTAGCTGACAACCCATTAAACGGAGGTGATTTAGTAGATTTAGACTTTCCAGATGAATGCGTATACTACATCGAAACCTGACCCGCTATCTCTGAGTGTCCTTGGTACACTGATATCATTAATTATATCATGGACCATATGTACCCCGGAGGGAGTTACACCGCAACAAAGAAGGTGGTTACGCATAATCATAGCTAAATACGTCATTATAGAGCAGTTGCTCTATTGAAAAGCATTCGATGGAATGCTCCTAAGGTGTGTCGACACAAAAGAGTCCAAGAGGATTCTCCATGAATCCCACAGCAGTATATGTGGAGGCCACTTCGGTGGCCATGCCACCGCTCGAAAAATACATCGAATGGGCTATTTCTGGCCCACTCTAGAACATGACGCGATAGAGTTTGCATGCAGGTGTCATAAGTGCCAAGAATTCTCCCATGAGATCCACATGCCAGCACAAGCTCTACAACCAATCGCTACTCCATGGCCCTTTTCTACATGGGGTCTAGACTTAATAGGGAAATTCTCTCCCTCATCCACAGACGGCCATAATTTTTATAATCACGGCCATTGAATATTTTACCAAATGGGTGGAGGCCATGCCTCTTACTATTGTACCTGGTTCTGTGATCGCCAAGTTCATTTTGAACCAAATCATTTGCAGGTACGGTATCCCGCAAATCATTATCTCCGATAATGGAACTTCTTTTAAAAATGAAGACATTCGCGAACTATGTAATAAATTTAAGATAATCCATCATACAGCTTCCTTGTATTACCCTCAAGCCAACGGACAGGCTGAAGCGACAAACAAGATGCTGAAAGCCATTCTCCTTAAAACGGTAAAAGAAAACAAGCGAGATTGGCATTTGAAGTTATATCCAGCCTTGTGGGCCTACCGAACCTCAATAAGAACACCAACGGGAGCAACTCCTTTCTCGCTGGTATTTGGGGCTGAAGCAGTTCTCCCGCTTGAGGTCAAAATACCCAGTCCTCCGCATTTCACTACAAGGGATTCTGGATAAAGACGCTTACAGAGAAGCACGTCTTTCCCAACTAGAAAGCCTAGATGAAACTAGGTTAGATGTTGAACAGTGGCATAGAGCTTATGCTGGACCGAATGTGCCGGCAGTATAACAAGAAGGTCTATGAACGTGACATATATGAAGGTGATCTAGTTCTAAGACTACACAGCCGTATCGACAAGAAGACCGGTGAAGGAAGGAAATTCCGGCCCAAATGGTTGGGCCCATACCAAGTCATGAAGGACTACGGAAATGGTGCTTACCTCTTATGTATGCTAGAAGGTGAGGAATTTGGCAAAACAGTCAATTCCCTACACCTCAAGTGATTCTACGCATAAGCAACTAGCACTACTTGTATAATTATCTACATTACATCTTCATATAGATTAAGATAATTTTGTCCACTTGTTTCTTACATAAATTTTGATCAAGGAATCTATTCCCAAAGTAATTCATTACAACCTCATGATGTTGTTGGCATAAAGCTCTTTAATCATACCTCTCCATCTTCATACATCATCGAATCATCTCGGAATCTTTTATCAAATAAAATCAGACATGACAAAGTCTTAACGGTAACCATACAAAGATCTGCAAGTTTGCTCCTCACTTTGATTTCTTCTTAGGATAGGTGTCTTGCCTATGGTCTGTTCTAGAAGCTTCATGGTGTCACATCTATCCCATATATACATCTCTTTGGAAATAAGCACATACTGACATTTTACTCAAATAAGCAAGTCAAAAAGTGATTAAACAGAAAATTTTATTTTTTACACATTTCCTTGCCCCACCAACCTTCGGTGATGAGCTTGCATCTCTTACTAGTGATGTAGGGTTGGGAAAGGATGGAAATGCCCTTACTCGCCTATGCCTTGCCCACGGTGATAAACCCACACCTCTTACTAGTAGCATGGGGCAAAGTATAGGGGGTCCTCTTGACACAGCAAACGTTAAAAGGTCATAAACAAACAATTCAAACTTTGAGTCAAAAACGAATGAATCAGATGTTCAAAATTCCAAGAGAGTTAAAATCCTAAAAACCCAGATCTTGTCTACTATGTGGCCATCTACGGGTCTAAGTCTAGATAAACCGCAAAGTAAGTGCATTCTAAACTATGAAGTCACTCAAGTGGAGTTGGCTTGTAGCATCCAATTTGGTTCCACCAAAGCTTTGTCTGTCTTTCATCACTATCATTTCAGCTACACCTCATAACTTGTGCCCTTTCTTAAGCTCTTAGTGATGAGCCCTCGCATCTTACTAGTTGCGTGGAGTTAGGAGTGGGGCAAGTTAATCTGTTCATCACGTACTGGTTATATTCATCACTCTGCAAAACAAACATGAGGTATCCAAATTGCTCACAGAAGCTAAGATTCAAAATCACAACATATCTACAATATCATGTATCAGCATCATGAAACACAAAAAGAAAGCAAACATTTGCATCATCTGTTCTCCATTGCATACATTCTAAAAAGCATATAAACATACATCGTAGTATACACAAGGAAACTGGAAATAGAAAGGAAAACATGAGTGCTAAGCTTTTAATCCAAAAACAAATGCATATATATATAAATAATCAACGTTTATATACAATGCCATCATGCTCTAAGCATGATCAAAACGCTCAAAGAGCCCGTGATATACAAAGAATATATAATACAAAGTACACGAGGGCCAAGAGGCCTCTCATTCCCTACACAACCCCTCCGAAGGTGCACGCCCACGCCTAGGACTCCGGCTACGCCGGCGCTCTGAATGTAACGGAAGGCTCAGGGTCCCGAGGGGCAGCCGCGGTCTCACCATGAGAATGGCTCCTCATGAGGCGCTCAGCCATCCTGTAGCCCGCTAACTCTGTACGGAGGGGTCGACACCATCCTGGCCACGTGCCAAATGGGAGCGAAGACATCGGTATGCCTACCAGCTGCTGAGGGCTCCCCAGCATCTACGGATAGCTCCGTGTGGGTCCTATCCATGGGGATCATCAAGGAATCGGTACATACCCTGCGGATCAAATCCCTCCACTCATCAATAGTCTCTGCAAACAAAGGAGAAAAACGAATCAGAAACCAAACAAGAGGCTAAAAGATACAACAATAGCAACTAAGGAGAGCCTACAAATAAACATTAAAAGGGATAAAGGATAACTTACTTGGATCCCCAGGCATCCAAGATGGGTCACTGGGACCGGCACCTGCCGTGGATGCCATTACCGACTGAGGGGCTGCTCCTGTGGCAGGGGCAACATGTCGCCCTACAACTGACTCATCCTCTCCACCATGGCCCTGAGAGAGTGGCTCCTCTGAAACTAGAGTGTCCTTCTCTGCGCTCTGCTCAGCCCGCTCTGCCTGCATAATATCCTGAGTGTCATGCCACTCAGGATTGCTGTCCTCGGTCTCCTCCTCTATCCCTCCCTCTGTGAGCTCCTCATAGTCAGAGTCAATATCTATGGGGTCATCGCTACTATGAGCAGGACCCGCAGCAATCTAAAGCAAAGGTGCTCGAGGCGCACCAGCTCTCCCTCTAGCGCGAACTATCCTCCTAGCTGCAATAGGAATGCCAGGAGTGATCACTGTCCAACCTCGGCCTCTAGGCCCCCCTTTGGCCTCGCGCACTGATCTGTAAACTGGTGCCACTGGGGGAAGCATACCCACATATGGAAGACCAAACTGTTGAGGAACCCGGCCGAAAGGATGTACCTCTACTCGTCCCACTTGATTAATGAGCTGCCCTGTGGTGGAGCAGGAGATCAGGGTAAGAGTCTCCTCGCCCCATATGCCAGCCATAAGCCGGTACGGTGTCACCTCCATGTCTGCAGTAGTAAGGGAGGTAGCTGGCTGATGAGGTGCTCTGAGCACCGACATGTCCATCCATCTGGATGCCCTCACAGCCCCAGGATTTGCCACCTCCACACCCCTGCCATAAGGGACAAAATGCTCATACACCCAACTCATGACTAGAGTTGGGTGGCTCAATGACTGTCCCTGTAAACGGACCACCCTATATAGATCTGGTAGGTGGTCCCCAGAATATCTGCCACCTAGGCATATATCCGCCATGCCCCTCTATCTGTGCAATGATGGTGGGCCCAACAATATAGTAGTGGTGTCCCCTCCCTTGTCCCCAATTCAATCTCGAGGCAAGGATCCCCATGATGGACTGTCGAAATACGGGGATAGGCAAAGAAGGAATGGATCAAACTCTCACCCCCTTTTCGACCCCATGGAGATGACTGCATCTCCCATATATGCTGCCCACTGTGCAATCTATTGCCCGGGATCCTGCTGTATCTAGTGTAAGTCACCTCCCAATGATCAGGACCCCCAGAATGCGGTTAGACATCCTCTAATGTGATGGTCCACTCACCACGGACCCCTGCAGTCGAAAGGTGTTCCGATCTGCATCCCAATAAGAAAATAAGTCACAAAGGATGTGACTAGTATGGTGCAACGTGGGGCACGCGCGATATATCAATATGCCGGCCCTCTGTAGTGTGTCCTCCTCGTCTTGTGAAGGGCATCCAGTACCCTTGAGAGCCAATCACACTCTCTCTCCCTGCTCCATCTAATGTACTCCTCTCTCACCTACATACACCCAAAAACCACAAAACAAGCAAGTAATATTCGAACAAATACCGAGAGAGTCTAAAAAATGCATAGAACTGCCAACAAAATTACAAGTGTCATCGTCAATATACAGTGCGAAAGCGTGTTGATTCGTGCCGAACCAGTCACATGAGGAGGTCGAAGGCGGTTGATGTAACGTGCCTTGTAAAGCGTGGCGGTCGGGTAACCACCGCCTGAATCAGTGGGCGGCGGTCGGTCACTAATAGCCGCATGCGCCAGTCGGGGCGGTCGTGGTCTGAAAAACCCACACAGGTTTTAATCTAAAAAGCGAAAAACAAGCAAAAAGGACCATTAACCTTAAAAAACCGAAGCCTCCAGAGGCGCCACCCTAGATGAACCTTTTAACATATAGCATTTCAAAAAGGACCCCCCCATACCACAAATTTAGCATTTCAAATTAAAGGGGGAAAAAACACAAAATTGAGAAAACCATAACATGGGGGAGGGGCGATCTAGCATGGCGGTGTTCGCACGTGGACGGCATGATC